>OY882877.1:13062984-13145484 GCA_963693515.1 Pipistrellus nathusii
AAGTAGGAGAAAGAACCCTGGAGAAAGTGGTGTGAGTATCTGGGTTCTCCTTTAAAGGGTTGGTCGGGTGAACTCAAGCAAGTTTCATCATCTGTAATGAGGGAGAGCTGTTTGATTTTTAAGTCCTCCCAGAGCTAAAATATCAGCTTCCACAGGGACAGAATCAGGTCCGGCATGTTTCTTATCCAGCATGCCTAGGGTCCCTCCTGCCCCGAGATAATCTCCTCAATGGTGGGCCCTCCAATGCACTGTCCATCACGTCTCAGAATTCAGATGGAAGACTTGAAATGATCGGTGTTGCTTGAGCGCCGAGGAAATACCGAAGCCAAGTGCTGGCAATGGGTTTGCCCTCGGCTCTCTGGCTACCCAGACCTCCTGACTGCCAGCATCAGCCACCTACGTCAGCATCGCCAGTCGGATTTGGCTGCTTCCAGAAGGGAGTCTGGTTACGCCTGTGGGGCCCCCGGAGGATTCTGGCACCTCCGGATCCAAGTTGTAATGGACCCTGAACTAATGAGAAACGAGCTTATTCCTCCCTTTCTCCGGTTGTTGTCCCTCGATTTAATTATAGCCGGAACATTGCAATAGGTTTATTAGGAGGAGAGAAAACCCAGCGGTATTTTTTTGTAAACATTGAACAAAACACACAGAGAGAAGACGTGTCTGTGTGCTGGTGTGTGCAGGCAAATCCTTTGCACTCCATGCACTTTGTAGCAGAATGTTGAGCAGGAGCTAATGAGGGAATCGGGCTTATCTGCGGGGGCTGATTTTAGCTGTCTGTAAAGGGATCCAGCCCTGGAATGCTCATGAGAGCTCACTGCTCTCATTAGGGTTTCTTTTACTTGACGGAGAAGAGGTGGAGAGAGTTTCCTAACCCTTGTTTGCATTCTACGGACTAAGACACACCACTGGCCACTCCAGTTAGCTTGCAGAGTACAAAGTCAGGAGCTGGCAGTGTGTCTCCAGGGCAGCCAAGGAGACCCACGGCCAGGATCTGGTCCCTTGGCTGTCCCGCTGGACCTGCTGGCATGAACGAATGATTAGACGGAGTTAAACGTAAAACGGATTTCCCTCCAGGGGCGAGGGACTCGGTCATCCCTCCAAATCCTTGCTCCTCACAGAGAAGGTCCTGGCTTTCTCAGCGGACGGACCCGGACCGGACGGGGAGCCATCAGGTCAAGAATGTTGACCGAGCAGCTTGAGTATTTCGGGCGAGCGGCGGACTCAAGTGGGGAGTTGGACAGAGGCATTGAACCGAGCGTTTGTGTTCCTCGCACGTCCAGACTGGCATCCAGACTGGCACCGCACTAGGCACATGCGAGGAAAGGCCCTTGCCAAGGGCTCTCATCGTCGTCGTGATAAAGTAACTGGGACTGATTCCCAGCTTGTTTTATCGGTAAAATCAAGTAGCGTTCCTCTTACGTGAGTCATCAACTCTTCATTCTTCTGTTTGAATGAGCCATTGGCCAAAGTATAAGACCTAGGACCTCCCATGTTTATTCTTATTCTCTTCCCCCCCACTTCCTGCCCCATCCCACCCCATCTGTTGCCTCTCTTTCCCACAAAAACAAAATCCATAAGGTTTTTTTTTTTTTAATATATTTTATTGATTCCTTACAGAGAGGAAGGGAGAGAGATAGAGAGCTAGAAACGTCAATGAGAGAGAAACATCGACCAGCTGCCTCCTGCACACCCCCTACTGGGGATGTGTCCACAACCGATGTATATGCCCTTGACCAGAATTGAACCTGGGACCTTTCAGTCCGCAGGCCGATGCTCTACCACTGAGCCAAACCGGTTTTGGCAAAATCCATAAGGTCTTACTCAAATGGGAACAAATCAGAGATTGCCTAGCCGAGTGGTCGGCAAACTCATGCGTCCACAGAGCCAAATATCAACAGCACAACGATGGACATTTCTTTGGAGAGCCAAAGTTTTTAAACTTAAACTCCATCTAACGCCACTTCTTCAACATAGACTCGCCCAGGCCGTGGTATTCTGTGGAAGAGCCACACTCCAGGGGCCAAAGAGCCGCATGTGGCACGCGAGCCAAAGTTTGCCGACCACGGGCCTGGTGGAAGTAAATGTGAACCTAAGGTTTACTTAAGAGCAACTTGGTTTTCAATGACTTTCTGGGGGAGTTTTCTGAAGGCTAAGTCTTTTCTTAAATGTAGCATGTTGTTTCATTCCATGGTTGAATGCATTACATGGTTCATTGCAAATGAACTATCATAGTGAGAATTTTTCTTTTTTTAAGGAAAGCTTACACAGAAGGAGACTCCACAACAGCATCAAAGCTTGGGCGATCGATGATCTATTGGTGAAAAAAGACGCAAGAGCAAAACCCTTTCTGTAAACTCATAGCACCTTACCCGTGGCCAAAACCAAGAGAAAAAAGGTATTTGCTCAAAGTAAGAACGATGAATCAAACCACTAAGTAATTTGCAATGGAAGTCATCTTTTAACATTTCTTTCAACCTTTTCCTATGGCACACCTTCTAGAGAGGAATTATCTGGAAAACGCAGGCAATCAAGAACACCTATGAGCTCAATGACGTACAGCAGTGAATTCACGAAAGTTTCACTAGAAATTCAAATTCCCAGGTGAAAGAGTTGGATTTCCTGGGGACAATGACAGAATTGGTGAGGCTCTCGTGGCCCCTTAGTATGTCCCCCTACTTCCTTCTTCCATGTGGAGTCTCTTCCTAGTCTTGTAAATGGAGAGGAAGGGAGAGGGATAGTGAATTAGAAACATCAGTGAGAGAGAAACATCCATCAGCTGCCTCCTGCACACCTCTCACTGGGGATGTGCCTGCAACCAAGGTCCATGCATGCCCTTGACTGGAATTGAACCTGGGACCCTTCAGTCCACAGGCCGACGCTCTATCCACTGAGCCACACCGGTCAGGGCTGCCTATCCTTTGTTGATTGTGCTTCCTGGTCTCATTGGGACAGCTGGCCATGCTACTGGCCTCACCCGTCCAGCCACATTTCCTGTTTCACGGCAGGCCACACACCCTGGAGGATCATAGTTTTGGTTTGGTTTGGTCACAAAACTTTTCTTTTTTAAAGAAACCATGAAACCACACCGTGAGCCCATCGTCCCCAAGGCTGCCAAGCCTCCCTCGTGGACCTGGTTAGTGTGGTAGAAACAGGAGGGGGAGAAGCCAAAGAATACAGCACTAATGGAAGTGTTCAGAAGACGGTAACATTTTTTAAATGTAACTCTTCGTTTGGAGTAAAAACAACTAAATGCTTGAACCCAAAAGCGACCATGTAAAAACATCATTACAAGTTGTTCTTTAGATTTCAGTTACCTCTGTGGGAACGAAGTTAGTTGACTCCGAAAGCTTACATTCGAAATGTAAACTTTAGGAATCGAGGTTGTTAAGCTCTGCCAGTTACTTTTAAAAAAAAAAATATTTTTTTTATTGATTTTTTACAGAGAGGAAGAGAGAGGGATAGAGAGCTAGAAACGTCAATGAGAGAGAAACATCGACCAGCTGCCTCTTGCACACCCCCTACCGGGGATGTGCCTGCAACCAATGTACATGCCCTTGACCGGAATCGAACCTGGGACCTTTCAGTCCACAGACCGACGCTCTACCACCGAGCCAAACCGGTTGGGGCTATATTTTTATTTTTAAAACACAATTTCACATCACACCCTGGGCTCCTCGTCTATATATATAAAAGGCTAAGCAACCAGTTGACTGGCTGGTAGATGTGCCCTGACCAGGAACTGAACCGTGACCTCCTGGTTCACAGGTTGATGATGCTCAACCCCTGAGCCACGCCGGCCAGGCTAATGTATGTTTTTGGTGAAGGGCTGCGTGATTCTCTTTGCTCAGCTTCAGCCGAGTCCTTAACTACTAAGTAGACCAACAAGATTCCTATTTGAAACACTGACCCTCACTTTCCAAATAAATTATCCCTTTTCCCCCCCCATATCTGAAACCGGCCCTACACTCGGTCTTTGCTTTAGAGAAGGATCTTCCTTATTTCCTTTCCAGAGTCTGCGAAGCCAGGATCTCTCCCCTATTGGCGCTTGGGAAACATGCCTGGCAGCGTCCACACCAAAACAAAGACAGGCTCCAGTCCCGAAAGCGAACGTGGAACCGACTCAGCTCCGAGAGGGACGCTGTCGCCACGCGCTTCAAAACAAAGCGACGCCCTGAAATTAAAACCACGTTTCCCATGTCCTATAGCGAGAAGAGGGAGTCTTAGCGTGTTCCTAATTTAGATCCCTCTTCTTGACTGTAAACACCACTTTCTCCAGCAGTGACACACTCAAGAATGTCGTGCTTTCCTCGAGTGTGGAAGCCTCCTTTGTTTTTCTTTTCCATTTCAGATCTCGCCATTTGGACAGCGCAATAAAAAGCGAAGTGTACATGCGTCTATATAAGAGATGATGGGAGCGGGCCTGCTATTTCACAAGTGTTTCTTGAAGAGGCTTTTGGTCCCAATTTGGAAAACCAAAGCATCATGAAACGTATTTCTTTGGGAAATTGCAGTTTGGAATAGTAGTCTTCCTTTTTAAATACACTTAAAAAATATATTTTATTGAGTTTTTACAGAGAGGAAGAGAGAGGGATAGAAAGCTAGAAATATCAATGAGAGAGAAACATCGATCAGCTGCCTCTTGCACACACCCCACTGGGGATGTGCCCACAACCAAGGTCCTAGCCCTTGACCGGAATCGAACCTGGGACCCTTCAGTCCGCAGGCCGGCGGGCTTATTCCTTTCTCTAAGACTTCTTCCCTCCATGCCTCTGGCAAGGACATTCTCTTCCCTTAGTTCGCTCACCTAGAACACGGGTATAAGAGCCTCACTACCCCATGGTCCCGCCTCACAGGGGCCTTCTGAACAAGGCGTCTGATTAATACATCATTTCCCACTCAATTATTTTGTTTTGATTTGTTCCCAGCCTGCCTCCATCCAGACCTCCATTGCCCCAATGATAAAATGAATGAAGCTGGAATTCCTGACAGATGCTGCCCCATAAAATCGCATGGGCTCCAGCCAAACGCATGGCAAACTTGCAGGCTGTTTGTGAGCGTTAATGAGATGAGCATCTATGGCAACATCACACGTGTGGTCCGCAGGCCCCTCACAGGGGCACACACACTCTCTCTTTTGTTCAAATTGTGATCTAGTGATCATTTTCAGCATCACCTGTGGACTATTTTATTTTTTATTTAAAAAAATATATTTTATTGATTTTTTACAGAGAGGAAGGGAGAGAGATAGAGAACTAGAAACATCGATGAGAGAGAAACATCAACCAGTTGCCTCTTGCACACCCCCTACTGGGGATGTGCCCGCAACCAAGGTACAGGCCCTTGACCAGAATCGAACCTGGGACCCCTCAGTCCGCAGGCCAATGCTCTATCCACTGAGCCATTCTGGTGAGGGCTGTGAACGTATTTAAAATACTGATTTTAAGACTCACCTCTAGAGCCTAGAACCAGAAGCCAGCGGGCAGGGATCCTGCATTTTTAAAGCTCATGGTGGGGGTTGGTGTATCTCATTTGAGGGTCCTAAACACATCTCTAGATTACAGTCCTCCGCTGAAATGCCCAGGTGACATGATGTAAATGGAATGATAGGCAACTGATGATCAGGCAATGGACGATTAGGGTGATGTTGCCCAGACCATAAAAAATAACAACCATGAACACACAAGAAAAACAAACAGGCCCTGACCAGTTTGGCTCAGTGGATAGAGCGACGGCTTGTTCGATGCCGGTCAACCTTGGTGGCGGGCACATCTCCAGTAGGGGGTGTGCAGGAGGCAGCTCATGGATGTTTCTCTCTCATCGATGTTTCTAACTCTCTATCCCTATCCTTTCCTCTCTGCACAAAATCAATTTTATATATATATATAAATAAATATATATATATATATGAAGAAAAGCAAACGGAAACTCCCAGGCACCGACAATAGGATGGTGGTCAGCCGAGGGAAGGTAGACAGAAGGGCAGTCAAAAGGTCAAAGGGGTGACTTGGGGCGACACATGCCCCGTGCATCATACAGATGATGGATCATACGCGCGCAGGCTTGAAACCTATGTTTGCCAACCTATTTTATTCACTAATGTCCCCTCCGTAAATTGAATTTGAAAAGCATCTGCAGCGCATGAGCCCTTTCTCAGAACCGTTTGCCCATGTGGGCCCTAAAAATAAGTGTGTAAAGAGTCGTCCTATGTCCAAGGCAGAAGGCACACTGCAAACCAAGAAACGGACACACAGAGCAGAAACCGTTAGCAGAGGAATGCCAGTCACGGAGACTTACCCCGGCCACGGAGACACGCCGTGAGCAGGCTGGAGGGGGCTCTGCCCGCCACAGCATGGCACCCAGACGCAGGTTACCGCCCCGTGGCAGAGCTCAGCCTTCTCAGGACCAGGGTGGTGCCTTGCTCACTACCAGTGACCACCTGCCAAGAACTGGGGAGCTATTAATACTCGTGGAGCGCTCTGGACTAGAAACCGATCGCCAGCAGGAGTCCAAGTCCATGTCTGTGGCAGGCAGTTAATCTAATTTGACTTTCTCCGGAGCACTGCCGGACAGAAATGGCCCTGGCTGGTGTGGCTCAGTGGATAGAGCATCGGCCTGCGGGCCGAAGGGTCCCCGGTTCCATTCCGGTCAGGGGCACGTGCCCCGGGGTGTGGGCTCGATCCCCAATAGGGGGCGTGCAGGAGGCAGCCGACCCGTGATTCTCTCTCGTCGTGGATGGTTCTATCTCTCGCTCCCTCTTCTTTCCTCTCTGAAATCAATAAAATATATCAAAAACAAACAAACAAACAAACAAATAAATAAACACAAAGACACCCCCCCCCCTGGGGATGTGCCTGCAACCAAGGTCCTTGACCGGAATCGAACCCGGGACCTCTCAGTCCGCAGGCCGGCGCTCCTTCCACTGAGCCACACCGGTTTCGGCTGTTTAGGATGCTTTTGATGAAAAATAAATGGCTCTGAAGCCTGCCACGTGCTAATGCCCATCGTTAAAATGTCTGAGAAGCGTTCTCAGGCTGTGGTTCCGCAATTGTCTGTAAAGTTTTACAGTCCTGTTCTGGGGATGTAAACGTCTGTGATCGGAGTCTCTCTGGAGGCTAAAGGGGGAGTTATTTTAGAGGCCAAGGCCATGGTGAAGAGATGCTCCTCTCTGGCTTGGAAACCGAACAGACATGGAGCCAAAGATTCGGGGTGCGAGGTAGGCAGGTTTGATTTGAGACTCCCTCTAAAATTACGTTTTTCCTGGAGGGTGAATAAAACCATGCTTCTTAACGCATCTCATTATTTCGAGAGTAAAACACAATTAGGACTATAACCCACAGTTCATTCTTTCTTTTTTTTTTAAATATATATTTTTAGTGATTTCAGAGAGGAAGGGAGAAGGAGAGAGATAGACATCCATGATGAGGGAGAAGCATGGATCGGCTGCCTCCTGCACGCCCCCACACAAGGGATCGAACCCGTAACCCGGGCATGTGCCCTGGCCGGGGATCGAACCCGGGACCCTTCGGTCCGTAGGCCAAGGCTCTATCCACTGAGCCACACGGGCCCGGGGCAGGCTGGACGCTTTAGATGCCACAAACCGTACGCATTTATTCAGACGCCCGGGAACTAGGGAAAAGTTGCCCGGCTGACCTCTTGTCCCATCCCAGGGACAGCCAGAAAAACAAAGACAAGGAAACCGCGGAGCAGATGATGTGTGAAAGCTGGAAACTGCCGAGCAGGGCGAGCACGGTGTCTCTGCCGGGACAGCGTGTGCCTGCTCCCCCTCCGGCGATCCGCGTGGCCAGGGCCGCCCTGTTCCCACGGGTCCTGGGCAGGGGTCTCCCTTGCTCAGTCCCTGCTTCTCCTTGAGGGCTGGGGGGTCGCTTTGGGAAGACAGAGCCAAAGCTTAGACTTTTTTTTTTTTTTTTTAATTAAATTTTAAGCCGGGACAGGTGTGGCTCAGTGGATAGAGCGTTGGCCTGCGGACTGAAAGGTCCCGGGTTCGATTCCGGCCAAGGGCATGGACCTTGGTTGCGGGCACATCCCCAGTAGGAGGCGTGCAGGAGGTAGTTGATGGATGTTTCTCTCTCATCGATGTTTCTAACTCTCTCTCTTCCTCTCCCTTCCTCTCTGTAAAAAAATCAATAAAATATATTTTAAAAATTTTTTTAAAAATATATTTTATTGATTTTACACAGAGAGGAAGAGAGAGGAACAGAGAGTTAGAAACATTGATGAGAGAAACCTCGACCAGCTGCCTCCTGCACGCCTCCTACTGGGGATGTGCCCGCAACCAAGGTCCATGCCCTTGGCCGGAATCGAACCTGGGGCCCTTCAGTCCGCAGGCCGACGCTCTATCCACTGAGCCACACCAGTCAGGGATAGACTTTTTTTAAAATCTCCAATGGCTGCCACATTGGACACATTTCCCAAGTGTCTGTTGATTATATAGAAGTCACACTGCTGACAAAACAAAGCGAAAGTTCTAAGCTGATGGCCCATTTGTCAGCGTTATCTGTGACGCTGTTGTATTTACACAATTACAGCCGGGCCGGCGTGGCTCCTCCACCTAAGGGTATCACCCTCTGGACCAGGAGGTCCTGGTTCGATCCCTGGCCAAGGCACATGCCCCAGTTTTGGGCTTGATTCCTGGTGTGAGCATGCAATGCTTCTCCCTCATCATTGATGTTTCTCTCTCTCTCTTTCTTCCTCTCTGAAATAAATAAAAATATACTAAAAAAAATTTACAGATCCTTAATTTCAAATCCACTAAGTCTGTGGTCAGCAAATTGTGGCTCTCGAGCCACAGGCGGCTCTTTGGCCCCTGGAGGGCGGCTCTTCAAAACACCACGGCCTGGGCGAGTCTATGTGGAAGAAGTGGCGTTAGGAGACGTTTACGTTTAAAACATGTGGCTCTCCAGAGACATGTCCATCGTGGTGCTGTTGCTATTTGGCTCTATGGACTCATGAGTGTGCCGACCACTGCCCTACGTTATTCTGTTTTTACAGTCCCCCCACCAAGACAGTTCAAATGCACCTGCCCCAGGCCAGCTCCTGAGGGTTTACGCAGTGAGGTTATGGAGTCTCTGTAACGAACCACAGTCTATATACCCAGAAGCCGCCCTCATAAATACTTCTGGGTTTATTTGACCGTTCTGGCAGTCACTGGGAACAGAAAATCAGTTAAACACCATCGCAGTTAATACCAACTCCACGGCTCCAAACCTCAGCTGGCCAGGGTGAGAATCATATGGAGGCAATCTGAGTTTCACGGCCGCCGGGGAAGCAGCGGGCAGCCCTCCGCACGAAGGGGGATCGCGTATCCATCTTCACGGCGCGATCGGCCACCGGGAAAGCACCCTTTCTCATCGTCACGAGGGGGGTTTCTGGTCACCCCACGATCGCCCTGGTGTGTGGGGAGTGGGGAGACACCAGGGCCTTTTCTGCTTTTGATCTTTTCTTTTTCTTTCTTTTTTTTTTTTTTTTAAAAAAAAAATACATCTTATTGATTTTTTTACAGAGAGGAAGGGAGAGGGAGAGAGAGCTAGAAAGATCGATGAGAGAGACACATCCATCAGCTGCCTCCTGCACACGTCCTACTGGGGATGTGCCCGCAACCAAAGTCCATGCCCTTGACCAGGATCGAACTTGGGACCTTTCAGTCCACAGGCCGACGCTCTATCCACTGAGCCACACCGGTTTTGGCTCTTTTTCTTTTTAAAAAAAAATACATTTTATTGATTTTTTTACAGAGAGGAAGGGAGAGGGAGAGAGAGTTAGAAACATCGATGAGAGGGAAACATCCATCAGCTGCCTCCTGCACACCCCCCACGGAGGATGTGCCTGCAACCAAGGTCCATGCCCTTGACCGGAATCGAACTTGGGACCCTTCCGTCCGCAGGCCGACGCTCTATCCACTGAGCCACACGGGTCAGGGCTCTGCCTGTGATCTTGGCTTGTCTCCGAGGTGGTGGGATGCTGCATGCTACCTGATCATCTGGGAAAGTGTGCAATCGCGCTACAAGGAACATTTCCTCCTAGCCCGAGAATAGCGGTTTATGGCAACCCCCCCTCCCCCTGACAAAAGGAGAACATCCTTCCGAAGACCGAAAGCATGTTTACAGCGGAGGGCTCTCTGCCTCCCTCTGCACAGACCCCCGAGGCCTCTTCAGACCCTGGGTCTCCGTGCTGCCCCCCGGCTGCTCTGCCTCCTGGAGTCAGCCGTCTGCTCGCCACTGCAAGGGGCAGTATCTCCCCCGGACAACAGTCCGCCTGTGGCTGAGCCTCATGTGGTATGGGAACTCTGGGGGTAGGAACTGCTGCACCTCATTCATTCATTCCTCCACTCATTCATTCCTCCATTCATTCATTCCTCCATTCATTCATTCCTCCATTCATTCGTTCCTCCATTCATTCGATCAACAGAGAGCGCATGAAGGTCTTGCCTACTATTATTGACTGGGGAGTCTGTCTCAGGTGGGTGTCTGGTTGTTTGCACCCCTGGTTCCAGAAATGAAAGGAGCGTGTAGGCAGAGGAGCACTGGGCAGCAGGACCTGCCTAACAAACAGCAGGAGGGCCGGCTGGTGTGGCTCAGTGGTTGAGCGTCGGACCTATGAACCAAGAAGTCGCTGGTTCGATTCCCGGTCAGGGCACAGGCCTGGATGGCGGGCTCGATCCCCAGGGTGGGGCGTGCAGGAGGCAGCCGGTCCCTGACTCTCTTGATCACAGACTAAAAATGAGACGGAGACGCAGGGAGGACCGCCTCCATGGTTCTGAAGTAGGGTCCGTTGAGACATCTGTGTCGAGGGTAATGTGAGAGGGAAACAGCTGATTTCTTTAAAAAAAAATATATATATATATATGTTTTATTGACTTTTTACAGAGAGGAAGGGATAGGAATAGAGAGTCAGAACCATCGATGAGAGAGAAACATCCATCAACTGCCTACTGGGGATGTGCCTGCAACCGAGGTACAGGCCCTTGACCGGAATCGAACCTGGGACCCTTCAGTCCACTGAGCCACACCGGTTTCGGCTCATTTCTTGCTTCTTATTGTGACTTGTCTCAAGCACCATAGGCCACACATTTACCCATTGGGAACCTTTTTATTCCCCCCCCACACACACACTTTTCCCCTAAATTCTTAAAGGGTCCCTGACACTGAGAAAATGCCTGCCACCCTGCCCGCTGGCTGCAGCCACACCCGAGTACAAACCCTGCTGGTCCGATCGGTGTGTGTGCCCGGGCCCCTGTGGACTCTCCCTGCTTGTCCTTGACCCTGGCCGGCCAGCCCTCTCCATATCAGCGAGAACCTGGCGGCCGGACGCAGAGTCTGATTCTACTCCTGTGCTTTCTAAGAGGGAGAGGCGGTTCCTGTAAACTTTTTAAGGAGATGGAAAGGCACGTACCTCGTTCAGACGGCACCGAGCCTGTCACCGGGAGGGTGTCTCACGCGCGGGCCGGCCGGCCGGAGAAGGGGGCCGTTTGATTCCCTCTCTCCGTGAAACAGGATCGCGAGAAACCAGGGGTAACCAACACACTGTTTGTATTTACCTTGAAAACTCCACCCGTGTCTCTCCGGCCATACACAGCCTATATTTCAGTCCCTCATTCACTCGTTTGCCACCAACATGCCCACTATTCTTAAGAGTTTGGAGGGTAAGCCCTGGCTGGTGTGGCGCAGTGGATAGAGCGTCGGCCTGCTGACTGAAGGGTCCCGGGTTCGATTCCCCCCGGTCAGGGCACATGCCCTGGTTGTGGGCTCGATCCCCAGTAGGGGGCGTGCAGGAGGCAGCCGATTCATGATTCTCTCTCATCATGGATGTTTCTCTCTCTCCTCTCTCTCCCTTCCTCTCTGAAATCAATTAAAATACGTTGTTGTTGGTTGGTTTTTTAAAAGAGTTTGACTAGTAAGAGGAAAATGAGTCTCCATTTGTTTCAGACATGATATTGATAGGAAGTTGATAAACACAGCACAACAAAGCTACCGCTTTTAACCCCAAATTCAGTTTAGTTGGGTCCATTAATTTGCGTTTATTTGAAGAGGTAAATTCTTTTATGGGTCACACCGGCATGGCCCAGGGTGAGCCTGAGAGGGAGCGGTGAAGGATGGAGAAAAGACAGACAAGAGGATGAAAGCTGGGTCTTGGTGGGACACTGCTCCCTGAGAGACAGCGCCAGGGCCCCCCAAGCAGCGTCTTTATTGTACAGCCAGATTCCCACGAGGCACAGGAAGGGCTGGTCAAGATGTTGACAGCATTCTCAAAGGTTTCCGTCCTCCTCAACTACATGCACCTGAACCCTATCAAGCCCACGTCACTCAGGCACCACAGATTCAAGCTGACAACCACAGCTGCTGGCTATCACCTGCTGGGAGGCCCTGCCCTCCACGTGGGGACCTGCACGTGGCCACGAGAGGACGGTGCCCTCTCCTCAGTTGGAGGCTTGAGCCTGTCCCAACATGGTAGCCACACCCCACACTTTGACAACCACGTTCCTTGCGAGGTACAAGGAGAAAAATACTCATCTGTAACATCAACACGCTCGCTCCCCCCTATGACATGTTCTCGCCACACCCATCCTCGGACGAGCTTTCGGACGCACCTTGTGAACGCATTCAGATCCGGGGGTGGGCAGACATACAAGCAGCTTTCATGACTCCACGGTATAGCGACGCGGGCATGTCCCTTCGTGACGAAAGAACGTGTCCGTCGGATGAGATATATGGTGACGTGAACCCTCCACGGGGACAGGCGGAGCCAGTGCCTGCCTTACAAGGCTCCTCTGCTTCTGGGGGGACCCACGTGTCTCGGGCTGGGGGTGCCCCGTACACCAGGCGGCACTGGGCGTGGGACTGCCTGTGAGCGATCAGGGGGCAGCTGGGAGGTGATCTGAGCAGAATCCACGGACAGGAGGGCTCCTCAGACTTAACATCACACAGCCCCGTGGTCGGCAAACCGTGGCTCGCGAGCCACAGGCGGCTCTCGGGCCCCTGGAGGGTGGCTCTTCCACAAAACACCACGGCCTGGGCGAGTCTGTGTTGGAGACGTGGCGTGAGGAGACGTTTACGTTTAAACAACGTGGCTCTCCAAAGACATGTCCATCCTGGTGCTGTGGATATCTGGCTCTGTGGACTGATGAGTTTGCCGACCCCTGGCACAGCCCACCGCTCCTGCACCGGCTGCAGGCTCCTGTGCTCTTACTGAACTATACAGTCCCAACCCGAGTGTGTTCCTCGCTGCAGGAACCTCTCCCGTAGACATCAGAGCGGTGCCCGCCACCCCGGTCTCTGGGGATGGCCCCCAGCGAGATGCACCCTGCAGCTGAGCCTCCTGTCCGGTGCCCTCCAGCTTCCCCCAGGGAGACCCTGAGCATCCGAAGCCACGTGCATGGAACCTCACGTCACCCGCAGGAACCACGTTATACAACCATCGTCAACATTCAAACCCCAACGTGGCAGAACCTCGGGGGAAAATGGATTATTTCTTTTCCCCCAAATAAAACTCGGTCTCTCAAAATAAAGAGAGAAAGGGAAAGAAGGAAATGGCCAGGCATCTACCACTTTAAGGAGATTATATAGAAGAAATCAACCCCCAAGTGGACATTTCCTCGCAGGTATCACTCATGAGGACGGCGCTCCCCTCCACGGCGTTGGGATGGAGGCACAGGCGAGGTCCTGGCCCCCAGAAGGACCCCCACATTCCCAATGCAGAAGGCACAATGGCACCCGGAACCCCGGTTCCCGGCCCCGAGTCCCCGACACTGAACGTCTTACAGAACCTCAGAGGGAGGGCAGGAGAGGGTGGGGGGAGGGGGAGAGATCAACCAGAGGACCTGTGTGCATGCCTATGGGCCTAACCAGGGGCCACAGACAACAGGGGGTGGGGGCGGGCGTGGGGAGGGGTTTGGGATGGAAACGGGGTGGGGGGGGGGAGATGAGGACACACATGGGATACCTTCATCAATAAAGAAATTGAAAATTAAATAAATAAAAGTTGTGGAATAAACAACAACAATAACGAAAGAATTAAAATTAGCACACACCAAAAAAACACCACAAAACCTTAAATATTGTGATGGCATCTAAAATATTTCCTCCCTCCTCTTTGGAACATCCAACTTTGAAACTCGCATAATAAAACGGTACCTCCCATTACAATAATAAAAATAAAAAATCTCCCTGCCTCCTCTCCCTGCCCGCTTCCACCCTGGCAGGGGACGATGCTGTGACATTTCACCATGTCACTCCTGAGGATTCCACCCCTGCCCAGGTCCCCCCTGGCTCGCAGGCCTATGGGGGGGACATCCATTCACCTGGCAGGTATTGGGTGTGTGTGTATGTGTGTGTGTGGTGTGTGTGTGTGTGTGTGTGTGTGTGTGTGTGTGCAAAGCCGCTTCCTCCCAGCCAGGCAGGGCTTGACCTGCTCTAGGTCACAGCTACCTAGGAGGTGTGTCTGCAAGAGGTGTGCATGGCCAGCCAGCCTGACAGCGTGCAGGGAGAGAGAGAGAGAGAGAGAGACAGAGAGAGAGAGCGCAAACGCATGCATGGTCCAGTTGCAAGGTCCTTGCTTCCCACCCACGGCTCATTCAAGGAGGGAATGCGCCCCGTGGCCCCCCAAAAACGCACGCCCTAACCCTAACCCTAACCCTAGCCCCGGCCACGCACGCCCGGGACCTGTCAGTGTCTCGGCGCCTCGCCCGGCCGGGCCGCCGGCAGGGAGCTCCTACCTGTAGCCGGGGAGCGGCGAGCCTCCTCCTCGGGGGGCCGTCGCTGGCTCTCCCTGCGCCTCGGGGTCTCGGGGGCTCCTGTCCGCCGCTGGGTGGGTGGTGGTGGGGGTCCCGGCTGGAGCAGCGCAGGAGCGCCCTGTCTGCAGCGCCCGCAGCGGGATCCGATCTGATCCGAGGCTCCGAGCTGCAGATCAGCTCTGACTCCGGTCTCCGCGGCGCTGCCTGGGATATTCTCCCAGCCCCGGGGTTCCCATTGGCTCCCAACGCCAAACAAATCACACCAGCCTCCCTCCTCCCCTCCCACCCCTGCTGGCCCCCCCTCTTCCCCGCCTCCCTCAGCTCAGGGAACCCACAAACATCACAGCCACACACACTCCAGCGTCTTCTCCCTGCCTCCTCCCTGCAGCCTGTGGACTTGCAGTCTCCTGGGCAAGCGGCAATCTTATTATTATTTTTTTTTTTTTTTAAAAAGCAGACTTGCCATCCAAAGCTTCTTGTTTATCTGGAGACCTTCTCCATCCCTCCCCCCTCCTCAACCTGCAAAAACCACCCCTTCGCCCCTCAGACCTTCTGCCTTCTTTGGTGGATGGGTTTGCAATGGGAGGAATGTCCTAAGCCTGGGAGATATGTCTCCTCTCTCTCTCTCTCTCTCTCTCTCTCTCTCTCTCTCTCTCTCTCTCTCTCTCTCTCTCTCTCTCTCTCTCTCCTATTATTTGGAATAACTAAGGCCAGTGCAATTAGAAGCACTTGAACCTTAGAACCAACGTGAGAACTCCAGGCATGAAATTGTGAATGAATTCCGTAGAAAAACAACAACACTCATTGTCCAAGGCTGTTGTCTGCTCCCAAGAGCGCTTTGGCCATCCTCCTCCTCCTCCTCCTCCTCATCATCATCCTGTATTTGTGTACGGCAGGCAGAGGTCCCTAATGCAAATCAGACTCTTCCCCATCCGGCCAGGGCGCCAGACCAGGGGCCGGCAAACTCATGAGCCACCAGAGCCAAATGTCAACAGGACAGCTATTGACATTTCTTTGGAGAGCCACGTTTTTTAAACTGAAACTGTCTAGGTAGGCACCTGGTTATGGGCTTAACGAGAGGACTCCTAAGCTGGCCTTTGCTAAACACTCAAGGGGCCCCAGAGCCAAGGTTTGCCGACCACTGGTATATGCAAACTCAAATAATTATGGTAAATCCGTTTTAAAATGTGATCAGTATATATGAATGGAGATTAAAATTCTGGCCCCTCAGCAGAGAAAAAGTCCAAGAAAAAAAAATCTTTGATCATAGAAATACAAAAGGAAGCCACCTCTGGCTGGCAGTGTCTGCCATCACCATCCCACCTCAGAGGGCATGTCCTGATGATTTGAACAATTCCCACCCACTGCCTCTCTTTAGGTTGGCAGTTACGGTAAAAACACAGCCTGGCCATACACCCTGGGGTGTGTAGAAGGCATTGTCCTCAGAAGGTTCCCAACCGCCTTAGAAAGGAGGGAGACAGATTCCAGATGGATAACGGGACTCGCCTTGGGTGATGAAGGTAGATGGCAGACAGCAGACGCAGCCTTTTCCTGCTTATCTTTTGGAGATTATCTCTCCACACCAGCTAGTCAACCACCAAAAATGCGGTGCTAACAGAGCAGGTTCTGACTTAGAGAGCTGACAGGTCATCACATCACCTGAGCGGGCCTGGGAAACATTCATGTGACACGGGATGCCAGGACAAGATTCCGGAAGGTTCTGATCAGGTGCCGATAATGGGTGCTCTCTTAGAATTGTCTTTCTAGAAAAAAAGGGGGCGGGGGGAGGCGGGGGAGGGACTGCCAAAACCAGTTTGGCTCAGAGGATGGAGCGTCAGCCTGCAGGCTGAAGGGTCCCGGGTTCGATTCCTGTTGGGGGCATGGACCTTGGTTGCGGGCACATCCCCAGTGGGGGGTGTGTAAGAGGCAGCTGATGGATGATTCTCTCCCATCGATGTTTCTAACTATCCCTCTCTCTCTTCCTCTCTAAAACATCAATTAAAAAATATATATATTTTTAAAAGGGACTGGTGAAAACAAGCAGGGCGGTTCTAGTTTCTGCTTGTCATTGTGTTGTGCTCCTTCTAGCTCTTGGTTTCACGGGAGAGACCGTGTAACTCAAACCCTGAGTACCTTCAAGCCACCGATACATGTTACACTGCCTTTCAGGCCGTGGGTGGCAAACTCATTCGTCCGCAGAGCCAAATATCAACAGGACAACGATTCGCATTTCTTTGGAGAGCCCCATGTTTTAAACGTCAACTCTATAAGTAGCTGCGTTGTGATGAACTTAATTTGGAGACTCCTAAGCCGGCCTTTGCTAAACACTCAAGGGGCCAAAGAGCCTCGGTTTGCCCACCACTGCCCTATAAGGCAACGATTCAAGCCCTCTTTCCTTCGATGAATGAAAAGCAAAACTGGATGAGTCAGGAGTTAACCCTGATATCCAGCGGGTCGGGTGACTAGGGAATATGCTAATGGAGGGAAGGTCACAGAGGTGGGGTGGGGGAAAAAGTAGGAGGTCCCATCCTCCAATTGCAGGCCACAGGCCAGGTCCAGAAGGTCATCGGGGTGGGAAGCCCAGGGGCCCTTCGGGGGGGCGATTGTAGG
This sequence comes from Pipistrellus nathusii, assembly GCA_963693515.1. Taxonomy (NCBI): domain Eukaryota; kingdom Metazoa; phylum Chordata; class Mammalia; order Chiroptera; family Vespertilionidae; genus Pipistrellus; species Pipistrellus nathusii. The sequence continues at coordinate 13,080,344 of OY882877.1, forward strand.
GTGGGACCTCGCCCCCAGGGTGTCTGTCCCTCCCCAGGCAGGTCGCTGGTCATGCGGTTTGGACCCCTGACCTTTCCTCCGGAGAGATAACATCGAGGCCTTGGTTGTGTGTCAGCTCCAGGCCCAGGGAAGCCAGGACACTGGCCACGCTGACGTCAGGGCCAGCTGCCTGGAGTGAGGGCCTCTGACCCGGTGTGGCCAGTCCACCCGTAGAGACCACAGCTCTGGATGGACACCCCTCAAAGCTGTTGACTCTTGTACTGAGATCTCCCCCTAAAATCTCTGCCCTCAGAACCTTAGGAGGGAGCACCCAGCGCCCTCTCCCTCCGGGGAGCTAGTTCTTGCCCTCTTTCCCCTCCCTACCCCCAGCCCCAGGGACATTGCCATGAGTATCCTTACTCCCAAGCTCCAAGGACCCCTCCTTCACGCGTTTCCTGAGCCCCTTCCTTCTAGGATAAGGTGACCAGACGTCCCGCTTTTGGCGGGACAGTCCCGATTTCTAACAATTTGTCCCACATCCCTCGGCGTTTTAAAAAACGTCCCGATGTTTGGGAAGAATGCACAAGCTAGGGAACGGCGGGAGAACGGGAAGGGAATATACGGTTTTGGGCGGCCATGTGGCTATTTAGCCAGGATAGGAGTTTTACATTATTTTTGTTCATTTTGTCACGTTAAACGTTAATAATAACAAGTAATTGTTGAGAAACGATTATCGAGAACTGCCTATCAAAGGTCGCATGGTTGATCGGTTGTTAGAATTCGACCACCATTGTTTGGACTTAATGAACAATGGAATTTTTTGGGGATTGGCAGCGACGGAAACATTTTGTAACTGTCTCTCAGACGGTACACTTCGTACTCCGTGCTAGTAAGCTAGTTAGACAAGTGATGTCATTACAAATCAGCTGTTCGGTTCATTTAGGTAAGTAATTTATTTATTTCATAAAAAAAAAAATTGTGTTGCTCCATATAGACCAAATTTTTAATCAAAAACCCCTCCCCCTCCCCCCCAGTCAATGGTGTCCCACTTTACCAATGTTAAAATCTGGTCACCTTGTTCTAGGAATTACTACTCTTTCTCCCTGTGCGAGTGACCCACTCAATGTCTCTCAATTCTTTCCTAGCCGGAACCCAGGGACAGAATTGCTGAACCCAACCCGTGGGTCAGATACCTACAACCTGTACATCAAAATCTCCAAATGTCGTTTCCATGATTCACGGACACCTAGGAATCTATCATCTCCCCACCCACCAACGCCTGGGGCGTCCATGTGTGAAACAGTGTGTTTCTCTCCCATTCCACAAGGTTCTCCTGCCTAAAAACGCAACGCAGCGATTTAGGAATGCTTTGTAGCAGAAGACGTAGCCCTCCCGGTGCTGCAGAATACATTCTTGGGGCAGGAGCGTGCCATCTGTCACGTCTGTGCCATCCCCGGGGGGGCAGAGAGCGCAGCCCCCAGAGGAGCTGGGGAAATGAATCGGGGAGGGAATTCCCTCAGATTCAGCTCAGGCCCGGATTCTCTCCCTGAAGAGCCTGGGATCAGGTGGCGAAGGTTTCTGATTCATTAGCTCATGCTTGTTAGCTAGAGCGAGGCCCCCCGAACCACACTGAGCTCTGAGACGTGGATGGGAAGAGGTGAGGAGGGCAGCATGAGAGGCCAGGGAAGACAGAGCCACTTTTGACCTAAAAATTTTATTGTTTATGATGTAGGGTAGGCAGCGCCTACGGGAGGGGACTAAGCTAAGATTTAATAACGCCAGCTACAGCTGAAACCGGTGTGGCTCAGTGGATGGAGCGTCGGCTTGGGGACTGAAGGGTCCCAGGTTCGATTCCGGTCAAGGGCACGGACCTTGGTTGCGGGCACATCCCCAGTGGGGGGTGTGCAGGGGGCAGCTGATGGGTGTTTCTCTCTCATCGATGTTTCTAACTCTCTATCCTTCTCCCTTCCTCTCTGTAAAAAATCAATAAAATATATGTTTTTTTTAAAAAAGTAAAGAAGGTAAGAATGCAAAAAATAAAATAAAAACCCTTAAAAAAAAGAAAGAAAGAAGGAAAGAAGGAAAGAAAGAAAGAAGGAAAGAAACTTCTCCCTTGAAGGAGCTCTTCCTAGGTGGCCTGTGCAGGGCTCAGGTCAGAATAACCGGAGGTGCTTTCCAGCGTGTGAATTCCTCTGCTGGATCCGGGAATGGCATTTACATAAATTCTCGGGAGAATCTCAGCCCCTTGGGAACCTGAGAGCAACTGCCCCAAAGACTTCTCTCCCTGCCCGTCAGCTTCCACGTGGTTGGCGTTCGAGTGTCATTTTCAGAAACGTGATAAAGTCAAGGAATGTCTACAGCACCCAACACCACTATTAGTGTTATTTGAAGGTAGAAGGGAGAAGAAGAGAGAGAGAGTAACATTGATGAGAGAGAAACATCGATCGCCTGCCTCCTGCACGCCCCCTACTGGGGATGGAGCCTGCAACCCGGGCATGTGCCCTGACTGGGAATCAAACCGGTGACCACTTGGTTCATGGGTTGGTGCTCAACCACTGAGCCACCCCAGCTGGGCTAATACTACTGTTAAAGACTATTCAGAGACCCCAAATTGCTTGAAAACTGTCCACATACTGGTATTTCTTCATCGAGGACGGCGCACAGAGCCAGGGTTCGACCTGCAAACCCAACCATCACCTTGATTTTTATTTTTTTAAAATATATTTTGTTTTTTCACAGAGAGCAAGAGAGAGAGACAGAGAGTTAGAAACATCAATGAGTGAGAGACGCCGATCAGCTGCCTCTTGCACACCCCCTACTGGGGATGTGCCCGCAACCAAGGTACATGCCCTTGACCGGAATGGAACCCGGGACCTTTCAGTCCGCAGGCCGATGCTCTATCCACTGAGCCACACTGGTCTCGGCTGATTTTTTAAAAATAGGGTCTCTGTGATGTGATCCATGGTGGAGGACGCCCCCAAATGTCTGCCGTGTGGCCCCAGCCCCAGTCCAGCGAGGGAGGAATGTCCAATCCCTCGTCCCGGGGCTGAGCCAAGGAGATGGTAAATATTTACGGGCTGATGGGAGGGAGCTGCGAAAGGGCGCCCGGACGACTCCTGGGAGGATCTAGACAAGAGCCCCGGCGGCACTTGAACTTGCTCGGTGTTTCTCAGCCAGCTCCGCTGTGCCCTCTTCCCAGCCGTCCTCTCCCCCTCACCCCCAACTGCATCTTCCTCGCCCCGCTGCCGCCTTCGGACAAGGACTCCGGGAGAGAGAGAATTGTGTGTCTTGTTTCGTGACCACATGTTTAGATGACCGAGTGCCTGTGTTTATCCGAGTCCTTTTAACTCCGAGTGGGCTTATCCCGTCTCAAAAGGCGCCGGCGATGTGTTTGCTTTGGCTCACGGAACTTTCTAGAGCATCGCAAGGAGTGTTACAGCAGCAGAGTAAACAGTAGGACGCGTCCACGCGTTAAGTCTGACGTCCCTGAGCCCCGGATTTGGGACGTGGAGAAACGATTGATTTGGGGGAGACTGGGAGACATCACAGAATTTAGTTGCTTGATTGAATAGTCAGTTGATGATGACATATTTGTTGCAAGGATTTGTGGGTTGTTTTTTTTTTTTTTAACCAGTTGGCTTGTTTATTGAACTATATATTATTTATTTAAAAATATAGTTGTGTTGGCCGGGACCGGTTTGGCTCAGGGGATGGAGCGTCGGCCTGCGGACTGAAGGGTCCCGGGTTCGATTCCGGGCAAGGGCATGTGCCTTGGTTGTGGGCACATCCCCAGTAGGGGGGGGGGTGCAAGAGGCAGCTGATCGATGATTCTCTCTCATCGATGTTTCTAGCTCTCTATCCCTCTCTCTTCCTCTCTGTGAAAAATCAATAGAATATATTTTTAAAATATATATATATATATATATATATATAGTTGTGTTGATTTCAGAGAGGAAGAGAGAGGGGGAGGTAGAAACATCCACGATGAGAGGAAGGAAGAAGAAGGGAGAGGAGCCGTGGTGGGCTGCTGCCCCAGAGCCGTGGTCGGCAAACTGCGGCTCACGAGCCACAGGCGGCTCTTTGGCCCCTGGAGGGTGGCTCTTCCACAGAATACCATGGCCTTTTAAGTATTTGCCGCTGAATAAATCATATATATATATTTTATTCTGATTTCCCATAATGTAAAACTATTCTTATAAGGCAATGGTCTGCAAACTCATTAGTCAACAGACATCAACAATACAACGACGGACAGGTCTCTGGAGAGCCACATTTTTTTAAACGTAAATGTCTCCTCACGCCACTTCTTCCACACAGACTCGCCCAGGCCGTGGTGTTTTGTGGAAGAGCCGCCCTCCAGGGGCCAAAGAGCTGCCTGTGGCTCTCGAGCCGCAGTTTGCCGACCACGGTTCCGAGGGGTCACCAGCCACATTTTCTCTCTTACGCTACTTCACATGGTGTGATTTTTATTGCCTAACATGACAGCCTTGCTAATGAAGAGCCGGTGCCTTAATGAAAAACACCATTCCTCCTTCAATCATTGCATAAGATGATGAGTGTCCTGCCTGTACAGTGACACACATTCTTGGGAATATTCCTTAAAGGATGGCCTGGATGTAACAGTGTGGTCTTTATTTCTAGAGATAACGAAGATTAGCGAGGCAGGCGAGTAGAATTTGCCCCCCACGTGAACAGTCCTGCCTCCCGCATGCCCCACCCTGGGGATCAGGCCCGCAACCCGGGCCTGTGCCCTGACCGGGAATCGAACCCTGACCTCCTGGTTCATGGGTTGATGCTCAATCGCTGAGCCACGCCGGGGCCAGACAGTTCCGGCTTGATTCAGACACAGATACCAGCCGAGGGCTGCCCAGAGATTCCCCTACCGTTCCCCCGGGGGAGATGATGTGTCAATAGCTGGGTGAGAGGACGACGGACTGGGATGGAACCCAACGTTGGAAAAATCAGATTTTTTTCGGAGTGCTTTCACCACGTCTTGAAAGACGATTAGGGACTATCTCGTGTGGACTTGGGACATTTTGTTTTTCTTCTTTGGGTAATAAGTTCACATTGTGAAGGGGCAAAAATAGCGAGGAGTATGACTCCATGATTCGTAAGTTAGGGAAATGAAAGCTGATTGTTTAGCTAAGACTCCTCACCTTGCTGACCAGTCAGTCTCTCCTTGGAGGACACAGAGACTTCACCACACGCCCAGCTACGGAGGCGGGGCAGACTGGCTTCAGGGGTGGCCCTGTGGTTGAGCTTTGGACCTATGAACAAGGAGGTCAGGATTCGATTCCTGGTCAGGGTGGGTCGCAGGCTCGATACCCAGTGTGGGACATGCAGGAGGCAGCTGATCAAGAATTCTCTCTCATCATTGATTTTTCTCTCTCTCTCTTTCTCTCTCTTTCTATCTCTCTCTCTCTCTCTCTTTTTCTCTCCCTCTCTCTCTTCTCTCTTCTCTCTCAAATCAACAAAATAATAGATTTTAAAAACCCAATTTTTCTCTATTCACTCTCCGAACCCAATATTCGGAAATTTCTTGGCTGAGTTTTTGACAAAATGGTTGCCCTGTTTCTGAGAGTAGATGGCTAAGAAGAGTGAAAGCTAATTTTTTTTAATTTAGTATTTTTTAAATGTATTTTATTGATTTCAGAGAGGAAGGGAGAGGGAGAAAGAGAGAAACATCCATGATGAGAGAGAATCGTTGATGGGCTGCCCCCTGCACGCCCCCTACTGGGGATGGAACCCGAAACCTGGGCCTGTGCTGTTGGCTGGAATCGAACCTGGGACCCCTCAGTTCAGAGGCCGACACACTCCACCCATTGAGCCACACCAGCCAGGGCTGAAAGCTAATTTCACACAGAAGTCTGAACTCCAAGCCAATGGCCCAGCTAGAAGCATGTCAGGGTTACCAGTGCCGCTCAGAAACGAAGTTATTACAAGGACCTTGAACCCAAGACATTTGAGAGTTGGATCCATCATTCTACTTTCAAACTGGTTTTGGCTATAATCCTACCTGTCAATATCCGATCACAAAACTGAATGATCAGGGTAAGCACCTACGGGCTGGTTATAAAAATAACCTGGGCTGCCGAAACTGGTTTGGCTCAGTGGATAGAGCGTCAGCTTGCAGACTGAAAGGTCCCAGGTTCGATTCCGGACAAGGGCATGGACCTTGGTTGTGGGCACATCCCCAGTAGGGGGTGTGCAAGAGGCAGCTGGTCGATGATTCTCTCTCATCGATGTTTCTAACTCTCCATCCCTCTCTCTTTCTCTCTGTAAAAAAAAAAATCAATAAAATATATATTTTTAAAAAATAACCCGGGCTTTTACTCTGTGAAATGATGGAAAAAAGAACAAACTTATGTCTGGGTTTTCGCACCAAGAAGCGAGGACACACGTCCCCTGATAAATCCCGAGGACACACAGCCATGACCTCCTCTCGCACCCCACGTTCCTGCCCGCCCCTCGAGATCCAAACCTCTCCCTTCCAGATCCCAGCCTCCCTGACAGTGCTTACGGCTCCCTGCCTCCAGCCGGATAAATGGGCCTGCTCTGCTAGCCTGTCAGGAGAATAGACGTGTGTACTCTCAGCGGCATTACCCGGTTTATCCCCTGTTTATCCAGGGGATAAGCTTGTTTACCTTCACAGATTCCAGGCTTCTGAGCTGAACCAAACGGGCCAAGTTTAAAGGCGGGAGCTCAGGGCGGGTCATGGCCTTGAGACGGCTCTGCTGTGACCCGCTAAGGCCGAGCTAGGACGGTCCTGGTTCATCTCCTTGGCTCCTGGGCCGAGAGAGAGAGAGCTGTGGGCGCTCGGGTCTTCTCTGCCACCTGCTGCCTCCTTCGGATGCTGGCAAAGCTGGCAGCTGCCAAGCTGATGAAAGGATACTTCAGGGTATTGCTGGGCGTGGGGTGAACATCTTCAGATGTGGGCCCAAGGAATTGCTCAACAGCCCATCGGAGCCAAGGACAAAATCCCATGTCACCAGGGCCGCGCCTGGCTAGGCCAGCTCAGACCCGGGTCCAATCCATTCTCCTGCTTCTGGGAAGTGAGGGGTCTTCTCGAACCCAGGGAAGGCCACAGAAGCAGCCACCTTTTCCACTGCAAACGAACCAGAGAGATGTCCCAGGCCATAGGATATGCTTTGCTCTATGCTAAAATGTGGTTATTTCTGCCGAAACCGGTGTGAATCAGTGGATAGAGCTTCGGCCTGTGGACTGAAAGGTCTCGGGTTCGATTCCGGTCAAGAGCATGTACCTTGGTTGCGGGCACATCCCCAGAATGGAGTATGCAAGAAGCAGCTGATCGATGTTTCTCTCTCATGGATATTTCTAACTCTCTAACCCTCTCTTTTCCTCTCTGTGAAAAATCAATAAAATATATATTTTTTTTAAATAAGATTTTTTAAATCTCCCGTATTAGGATGCTGGAGGGAGAAAGATAGGGCATGTGCAAATGAATACAGGTTAGGTCCGCTAACATGTAAGGTGTCTTACGTATTTAAAAAGTCTCATTTGGCTCCAGCTGGTTCGGCTTCGTGGATAGAGCCTCAGGTTCTGCACTGAGGGATCAAGGACACAGACGTAGGTTGCAGGCTCCAGGCATAATTTACCAATTTTATGAAACATGAAACATCCCAGCACGTTTAAGAGTTTTAAAATGCTGATATAGCCCTGGCCGGTTTGGCTCAGTGGATAGAGCATTGGCCTGCAGACTCAAGGGTCCCAGGTTCGATTCTGGGACCCACTATTGATTCTTTACCTTAAACAGTTTCACCCATTTACTTTATCTTATTTCTAAAAATATCACTCTCTGGCCACCTGGTTGTTCTGTGTTGCTAAATTAAAGACCTTCCCTTCATTAAAATCCTGAGACTAAAAATAAGAAGTAGAGGCAACCAATTGATGTGTTTCTCTCACACCCATGTTTCTCTCTGTTTCTCCCTCTCTCTAAAAGCAGCAATGCTTTGGGCATGTGTCCTTGACTGGAATCGAACCCGGGACCCTTCAGTCCACAGGCCAACGCTCTATCCACTGAGCCAAACCAGCCAGGGCTATGGTTTATTAATTGTTATATTCTTTTCCATATAAAGTGGAAAAATACCCTGAGGAGAGGATTAAAAAAAGAAAAATGCACATGGGTATTGGACTCCTAGAGAGAGAATCAGGAAGTTACCACGCTGTGCTTTTTACCCAACTGACCGGAATGTGGACAGGGCTGTGGTCAGCCATGTGTCCTGACAGTGCGGTCACTCAGATTTTCAGTAACGGCGCTCCTTTCTGAGGGTTATCACAGGACAGCTGAGCAGAAAGACGCTCTGGATTTGAACTTGGCAGAGGAAGGTTTGCTAGACCATCAGTCGGTCCAATAAGGGACTTGCCTAAGTGTCAAAAGAGACGTCTGAAAAGCGGTATTTTCGGTTCATACAAGAATACTCTTTGGAGGTACTTTTCATAGAAAAGAGAATATGTAGTTAATTAGCTTTATTCCCAAGTTGGAAAAATAAGGCCCAGATGTGCCTTCTGCCGCGATGGCTGAACTCTCCAGGGTTACAATACAGGGCGGGGCCCCGGAGGCTCACAGTTGTGAGGACTGGAAACACAGAGTTTATCCTTGTGCTATTTATTTTCATGTATTTTTTATTGATTTCAGAGAGGAATGGAGAGGGGGAGAGAGAGAGAGAAACATCAATGATGAGAAAAAAATCATTGATCAGCTGCCTCCTGCACGCTCTCCTCTCCCACCCCAACTGGGAGCCTGAAACCCAGGCATGTGCCCTTGACTGGCATCGAACCTGGGACCCTTCAGTCCGTAGGCCCGTGCTCTATCCACTGAGCAACACCGGCCAGGGCTATTGTTTATTCATTGCTGTATTCTTTTCCATATAAACAACTGTAAACTTATTTTCTCCCATCCTGTGTAGTTCCGTTCCACAATTCTAACGATGCCCACTTATTAAAATAGTTTCAATAAATATTCTAGAGGTAAAAAAAATAATAATAATTTACTGATTTTATGAAACATGAAGCATCCTGTCATGTTTAAGAGTTTTGAAAGGTGGATATATGTTTTGGTCTGGTTGCTAGACTTCTGATGTCATATCTACCTATATTTCAGATGAGCGTTAAATAACAGGGATATGGAATGTGTATGTGAATATGTATTTAAATTTACATGATGCTTTCCCCCCCCTATTTTGTTTTTTGCCTTAAATTTATGAATAGGTGCCCTCGCCAGTTTGTCTCCATGGATAAAGCGTTGGCCTGCAGACGGAAGGGTCCTGGGTTCGATTCCAGTCAAGGGCATTTAGCCTCAGGCTCCTCCCCAGCCTGGGCCTTGGTCCAGGCACGTGCAGGAGGCAACCAATCGATGTGTTTCTCTTACATAAATATTTCTCTCTGTCTTTCCCTCTCTCCTCCACTCTCTCTAAAAAACAGAATCTATGGGAAAATGTTCTCAGGTGAGGATTAAGCAATAATAATAATAATTAATAAGAAGTTCCAAACATTTCTCTGGCCACCAAATATTTGTCCATAACATAGCCATCAAGCTTCATTTAATGTGCACTGATTGATTGGTTTTAGAGAAATCTAAACATATTTAATTTTAAACCATATCATAACCATCATTGCATTTTTATTGAATTACACTTGCGCTGTTTTTTATTATGGTGTTTGACTCAGATATTTGTATCTATGTTCATAAATCACGCATACTTCTTGGAAATGAGAATAAGCTAAAATGTATTTTTGCTCCTACTATAGTAAAGCAATAAGATGCAAGCCATAGGATCGTGTATGTAATGGCCTTATTTTCATTTTCACAAGGCCTGATCCATGAATACATCTGCAGAAATATAGGGGGGGGGGGGGAAACACGAAAGGATGCAAATCAAACCACCAGTTTTGCTTTTCTGAGGGATCAGAGAGAAGAATGAGAAAGTGGAAAACCCTTTAGTCTCCCAGATATATTTTGTGTGACTCTATATGGCTTGGTTTGAAATGAATGTGACATTGTGCACGTCTTATGGAATGAAAGAGGATGCTATATTTTTTAAGAAAAATTAAATTAAACAAAATACTCATGACGACTTCCTTTCTCCGCAGGAAAGCCCTCTGAAGCACTTCTGGCCAAGTGACCATCGGAGGTAAAGCTTCTCATCCAATCCTCTCAGGGGGTGGCGTCATCTTCATTTTACAAGTGAAAAAACGTGACCGGTGCCCAGATTTCACCAACAGGTGGTGTTGCTGGGTTTCCCCACTCCAAACCCAGGCAGTCCTGCTGGGATCCTCTGCGATGCGAGGCCAAATTATTGTTCCCAACGGCGTCTGTCTCTCTCAGGCCTTGCTGTTGTCTCTATCTCTACATTGTGGTCCATGAGCTGTCAATCAAACTATCTTGTCCCACCAAGCACTGCTGGTCCAGGAGCTGTCAATCAAACAATCTTGTCCCATCAAGCACTGCTGGTCCATGAGCTGTCAATCAAACCATCTTGTCCAAAAAGAACTGCTGGTCCACGAGTTGTCAATCAAACTATCTTGTCCGCCAAGCAATACTGGCCCATGAGCTGTCAATCAAATAATCTTATCTGCCAAGCACTGTTGGCCCATGAGCTGTCAATCAAACAATCTTGTCCTCCAAGCTTGATGAATCGGGGACAGAAATCCTGTTTCCAGGAGGCACATAGGGGGAGATGGACCCCCACAATCATGACTACGTTATAACGGTGTTTTCTGTTACTTCTCCTTTACCTGTCCCTCCTCCCTCAGACAGGAAGGGGAGCTCTGGAATACGACAGATTCACGTTCCTTCCCCCACCCCAACACTCTGCTCCCGCCTTCCCTCCCCCAGGGCTCCCAACCTTCCCTGGGGACCTTCATGGATTGCTCTGACCTCCCAGCAGCCCTCACGTGTCCCCCAGAGGACCCCCTTCGATCTGCAGGTCGCTGGGTTCGCTCCCACATCTGGGACCCGTCACACGCTCGCCTTAACCACGAGCACGTGCGGAGTCACCCCGCAGGACTGCAGGAGACGCGGCCCGGAACGTCATCCCTCCTCACAGCAGCCTCTGGAAGCAATTAAGAGAAGACAGTTCCCATCATGAAGACTTCGGCAAGATATTTATGATGTACAGACGACAGACACGCGCAAAAGGCCGAAGTGAGCACTTCTCTCTTCCTCTCCCTCTCCCTCTCTCTCTCTCTCTCTCCCTCTTTCCCTCTCCCTCTCCCTCTCCCTCTCTCTCTTCCTCTCTTTCTCTCTCTCTCCTCCCTCTCCCTCTCCCTCTCCCTCTCTCCCCCTCTCCCTTTCCCTCTCTCCCTCTCCCTCTCCCTCTCCCTCACCTCTCTTTCTCTCTCTCTCTCTCTCTCTCTCTCTCTCTCTCTCTCTCTCTCTCTCTCCCTCTCTCTCCTTCTCTCCCTCTCTCTCTTCCTCTCTCAAGGGCAAAGGAAGAGGACTATTTCTTTAGAAGATTCCTGAATTAATGATACGCCATCAATACAAACGCATGGTATGCCCACGAATCAACGAGGGGTCTTTCTCCCAAAGTCTAGTTTAGAATCGGGCGTTGTCTCTGGGAGAAACGTCTCCCGTGGATGTTTTGATGCCACGTGTGTGGACAGATAAAGATTTTTATAAAAGGGAGGAGGGCCTGGGCCACAGTTTCCCGAGCTGGGTCACCGAACACCTCCAGCTATTTTTCCGAAGCTCTGGGATGGGCAAAAGCCGGAACTGCCTTGGCCAAGCATTTTTCCCCTTAATTTGAAAAGCCGTGCGCATTAAAGGGAATGTCATCCGTATGTTTCTGATTCATTTACACTTAATGCATCAGAACATTCTCTTGTCAGAGGCGTTGGGCCCTCAACCAGGCTTGGAAGCCCTCACAGCAGCACACAAGCATGCACTCACACACGTGGGTGCACAAGAGTTACCCAGACATGTGTTTTCAGTTGCTTAGAATTAAGAGTCACTATGACTTGGCCGGCATAGCACAGCCGTTGAGCATCGACCTATGAATCAGGAGATCACGGTTCGATGCCCGGTCAGCAGGCTCCATCCCCAGTGTGGGGCGTGCAAGAGGCAGCCAATCAATGATTCTCTCTCATCATTGATGTTTTTATCTCTCCCTCTCCGTTCCTCTCTGAAATCAATAAAATATATATCCTACAGATGATAAAAGGTAATATGCAAATCGACCGAAGGGCGGAACTACCAGTTGGTCAACCACTGAGCCACCCCGGCCGGGCTGCACTCAGAGCTGTTCCCCACAGGGCTCTCTGAGCTGAAATGAAGGCTTCACGGTCAGGTCCGAGAGGCACCCTCCCCGGAGGCAGGCGGCTGGCCCGGGCTCACTCAGCCTCGCTGGTGCGAAGCCACGTCCTGGCCAGAGACAAAAGGGGGAGTCCCTCCCTGTCCCGGTCCCAGGAGGCTCATTTCCTGCCCAGCCCGGCCTGCGGCTCCAGGGCCAGGGCCCATCATGGCACACCCAGGGCGGATGTAAGCAGGGCCGGCCGGTGTCCTGGTGGCCTAATGAGTTTCTGGCCCCGACCCGGGCCCCTCCTGCCCATCACCACCCTCCCCCCTCCTGGTTCTCACACGTGGGGACACGCTGTGGTTCCATCTCATCGGCGTCTTCTTGGATCCCGCTGCTTCTGGAAGCTTCCCTGGAGCTGAGTGACTAGGATTTCTGACTCAGGGATGGGTGTGGGAGGCCCCTCGGGGACATTCTTAGACATCCCGAGGATTTCGTTTTTCCAGAACGAGGAGCTACAAGAGGAACAGTGTCCTAGGACTCCGTGGCGGGCAAACTGTGGCTCGCGAGCCACAGGCGGCTCTTGGGCCCCTGGAGGGCGGCTCTTCCACAAAACACCACGGCCTGGGCGAGTCTGTGTGGAAGACGTGGCGCTCACAGACGTTTAAGTTTGAAAAGTGTGGCTCTCCAGAGACATGTCCTTCTGCCTGCTAAGCTGTGCTGGTGACTGCGGCCTCACTAGGAAGTACAGGATTTAGGAGAGAAATCTGAATCGATTAACTTTTGTTACAAGAACTTGGGCAACTGAGCAAGTCGTTTACCCGATTTCTTCAGCGTTCCACAGCGTTATTATTATTTTTTTAAAATATATTTTATTGATTTTGTACAGAGCGGAGGGGAGAGAGATAGAGAGTTAGAAACATCGATGAGAGTGAGTCATCGATCAGCTGCCTCCTGCACACCCCCAACTGGGGCTATGCCTGCAACCAAGGTCCATGCCCTTGACCAGAATCGAACCCGGGACCTTTCAGTCCCCAAGCCGATGCTCTATCCATTGAGCCAAACCGGTTTCGGCCATAGCGTTATTTTTCAAGGTGGCTGAGAGGACAGGGATGTTGGAAGCCTTGAGCATGGTTAGCACCTGGCACCCAATTTCCTGTAAAACCATTATCATCGAGGTCATTACTAAGAAACATGCACATTCGCCGTGCTCTGTCCCCCTTTTCCTTGCGACGTGACTGCCCGGAACCCATGTCTCTGAGTCCCTATCGCTCAAGGTGGGACAAACATCTGAGTGATGTTCCTGATCTCCCCCAGTCACACTGCCCCCACCAGCCAGGGCTCTCTGCTCCCCTTACAGCCAAGGTGGCCAGATGTACTTCAGCTGCCTGGCCGCTAGGTGTCACACTTGTTAAATAGTTAGAAACGGACTCGGTTTTTTTCCATCCCGAGGACTCAGAAATCACATGGATTTGTTCTCCTTTTAAATGAGGGCATTTCTTGGGTCACATGATCTCACGCACTTAGGGGAAATAATGAACAACATAAACTGATGAACAAAAACAGACCCGGAGACAGAGAAGCAGCGATCAGACTCTCAAACCTCAGAGGAAAGGCAGGGGAGGGTGGGGGGTAAGGGGAAGAGATCAACCCAAGGACTTGTGTGCAACATAGGAGCCTAACCAGTGGCCACGGACAACAGGGGGGTGGGGGCGTGCGTGGGGAGGGGTTTGGGATGGGAATGGGGAGGCGGTGAGGATAATTATGTGAGACCATAACCAATAAAGAAATTTAAAAAAATAAAGTTTTCAGTGACTTTGATACTTCTCTCAGGAGGGTCACATTGCTACTGGGGTAGAATGTTCCTATATGTAGATGAATATTATGTGAGTTTGTGCCAGTATCAGTGGTTTCATTCAAAGATAAAAAGTGACGGGCAACCATTTATTTTATTTTTAATTTTCTTAAAATTTTTATTTATTTATTTAATCCTCATCTGAGGATATTTTTCCATTGATTTTTTTTTTTTTTTTTTGAGAGTGAAAGAGAAGGGGAGAGACAGAGAAACATCGATTGGTTGCCTCTCGCCTGGGCTGGGAATCGAACCGGGGATCCTTCCGTCCCCCAGGCCGATGCCCAATCCACTGAGCCACACCAGCTCCTCCCCTCTCCGAGCGTTCTTTCTTCTCTCGGCTGTCACGAGAATTCAAGAGTTACAAAAGCCACGACATTCTGCCTCTTTTAATGAAAGATAAAACAACGATATAAACATACACAAATTTACAGGGAAGAAGGAATCCGCTGGAACCCACGGTGGAGGGTGCGTGGAGAGGTGCTTCGTATTTAAATATGGTATAAAAATAAACGCAGGGAAGGGGGCCGCGCACGGTCGGACGACAGACGGACGTGGGTGCTTGTTTCTGCGATGACATCGGTGCAAGGAGCCTTCCTGGGCAAAAGGGGTCATCACGTAAACTCTGTGTGAGGCTGTCGGCGCCACTGACTGTTCTTCTTCGACAGTTCTTCCAGTTCAGTGACGGATTCCGTTTCCGGGGAACTGCGTGTCCAGCGGAAGCGTCGAGGGAAAGAAAAAGAAAAAGGGGAGGGGGGTGAGGGGAAGGAAAAGGCGCACGTCACTTGAACTTGATAAAAAAAGGAAAAGACACCGAGCCAGCTTAGGACATGGAGGAAGGAAGGAGGCCGACCGCCTTCACAGAGGACGGGAAGGCGTGGCGATGGCGGAGTCCCGTGGAGATGGCGCTCGAAGGAAGCACAAAGACGCGGGTCCTCTGCTCATGCAACATTTCGGCCCAAGGTCCTCGGCTCCAGGTCACAACGACGAGAGAGAGCTACAAAGTGTAGGCGGCGACTCAGTCTGCATGTCCATGCGACAGGGTGGTGTCCCTTCAGCTGGACTGGACGAGGCTCGTTAACCTCTTGGACGTGAGGGACTTCCCCTGGGGAGAAAAGAGAGACGGGACAACACGGTGCGATCACTGAGAACCCGATTGCAGGTGAACGCCGATCCCTCGAGGCCCGCTTTTGGGCGAACACGGAACCCTCTGGGTACGTCTTACGTTCAGACGCCATGACCAGCGTCCCCTCCCAGCAACACATGGGACACAATGACCCTCCTCCCTCCCTCCCACCCGCCTCCTCCCCGTTGCAAACAGACGGATGGGTTCATAGCACAGAGAGGAGCAACTCAGAAAACATGTCCATCCACGTCCCATCCAGGCTGAGCGATGGTGCGACACCCAGGGGAGAGCCACTGATGATCAGCACGGTACAATGAGACCCGGTAAGCTGGCTCCCCCCCACCCCCCCGAGAGAGTGCGACCCCCGTGCATGCATTCTTGCTCGGCTGCTGGAGTTAGTGCAGCATCGATCCGTATCGAGACGGGCACAGAGGGTGAGTTAATTACGTAAGATGTGCTTTTTTTGATGGCGTGATGGGTGGGACGCTCAAGATTCAGCCTGTCCCTCATCCTCTAGAGCAGTGGTCGGCAAACTCATGAGCCCACAGAGCCAAATATCAACAGTGCGACGATTGAAATGTTTTTGGAGAGCCACGTTTCTTAAACTCAAACTCTATAGGCAGGTGCATTGTTATTAACTTAATCAGGGGACTCTTAAGCTGGCCCTTGCTAAAAACTCAGGGGGCCAAAGAGCCACAAGTGGCTCTCGAGATGCAGTTTGCCAACCACTGCTCTAGAGTAATGGAGAGAAAGGTGCCAATTATGCATCTTAAGGAAAGGATCCCTCTGTTCCTTACTTCAAACTTGAGGCGCCTCCCTGTCTTTCCCTACCTCATTTCCTCCAACCCCAACCCCAACCCCAACCCCAAGGAAAATCCCTTATATGGTGATTCCACATACTGTGTGAAGGCCTAGAATACATCTTCATTTTCGGGGGGCACTCTTGCAAGCTAACGGCCCCCCGTTAATTACAAGCACTCTGGAGCGTCTGAAAGTCGTAAGAAAAAGTGTGTTCAGACACGAATCCACAGAGGAAGGAGAGAGAAGCTACATTTGCTTGGTTTGTTACTGCTGTAAAAATACACAGCAGTCTTTCCCAACCTACAGGCGGTCAAACAGACCCCGGAGGAGGAAAAAAAAGGGTGTGTGTGTGTGTTTTCATTTATTTATTTTTCTAAATATATTTTTATTGATTTCAGGGAGGAAGGGAGAGGGAGAGAGGGATAGAAACATCGATGAGAGAAAATCATGGATTGGCTGTCTCCCGCACATCCCCCCACTGGGGATGGAGTCTAAAATCCAGGCATGTGCCCTAACCAGGAATCAAACTTTGAACTCCTGGTTCATAGGTCGATGCTCAACCACTAAGCCATGCCAGCCTGGTGTGGAATAAGTAACTTTTCCTGGGAGGAAAAGAGGCATGATAGGGTGAGGGATGGGGGTGACACTGGTCACACCCTAAATTAACTAACTAGAGGCCTGGTGCATGAATTCATGCATGGGTGGGGAAACCTCACCCTGGCCAAGAGAGTAGGTCCATTAGAGAAAATGAGAAAAGCATAGAAAAATATTACAAGAAATAAACATTATATGAAATACAGCTATTTATATACTAATATCTCACCTACTTTTTATAGAAACTATGGTTTGTTAAAAACTGGCATTACACTATGCATAATATGATGACTTATTATGAGTAACATGTACATATATTTTGATCAATTAGCCATGCTATCCATGTTTCTTCTCATACAATGTTTTGTTCACATTCATTGCATAGTGTGGGTAAGAAAATCAATGTAGAAAGATGCTAACAACATTCAGAAAATAACTGAATATTATAGATCAGAATATCTCAGACTGCGTTGCACATAACAAGGATAATTTTAGTTCTAAACACATATAGTTTATATGTTATAGAATTTAGTTCTATGCAGTACCAATTACGTAGCAGCGCACACAAACACGTGTGCATTACTATGTCAAATGTGGGTGGCAAAAAGTAAAGATGAAAGCCACTACTCTAAAAATCTAATTTTTAATCGCTGCATAATATTCTACCAGGGAGAGATGCCCGGATGCATTTAGGAAATTCACAATAGTACATTCAGACTGTGTCTTACGTTTGACCTTTATAGGATGCAACTGACTCTTGCATGAGTGTGGACACCTGGGTTTCTTAAAATATTTTATAAGTTGAATTACTGATTGAAAGCGAGAGGTTTTGGAAGGTTTGTGCATTCTGTAAAGTTTCATTTGAGAAAAGCGATTAGCAATGACCCACGTGGCAATTTCAGAACGGATGGTGCTACGGGGGGCAGCGGTTCTCAACCTTCCTAATGCCGCCAGAAAACACAGATGTTCACATTTCGATTCATTCACAGGAGCAAAATTAGTGATGAAGTAGCAACGGAAATAATGTTATGGTTGGGGGTCACCATGACATGAGGAGCTGGATTAAAGGGCTGTGGCAAGAGAAAGGTTGAGAACCACTGGACCAAGGGGAAATGCAGATCTACTGTCCGACCTACACAGGCTACACAGTCTGGTACATCTCCGAGCAATTGCACCTAAAATTGCTTTCTCAGGCAAGTTATCACCACGAGCCACTTCTGTTTCAATAAAATAATACGGGTAACCGTATCTGTCAACAACAAAATGATAAATGGGATGGTTCCCGGTCCCTAAGAGAAGGAGGAGAAAAGACTCAGAATCAGGGATGGTGTTGGAGGAAAGATATCTATTTGGCTTCCCCTTCCCATCTCCCTTAAGTTGCGTATTATGTTTAATTCCATTCCATTCCATTCTCGTCTTATGGATAATGTTCTGTCGGCATTCTATTCTGAAAGGATGAACTGCAGACAATTCTTACGCAATATACGGAGCACGGTGCCATCTTCTCCGCCAGCATCGTGAGGTGTCTCTTTCCCCTTCCCTTGACATGTTACGTGAAAGGTCAGAGATGGCAACAGATCCCACCAAAAATGGTGGCAAGTTTCTTAATGTGGCTCATTCCCGGGGCCCGGCGTGTCCCAGCCCTTGACTTTGTACAACCCCATCGAATGCTCCCAGCACACACTGCTTTTGACTATCTTTCCCAGTCTCTGCACACGGTCACAACATGCAATTTGTAAACACAGCGGACTGACATTCCCCACCGAAAAGATCTGGGAGAAAACCAGAAGCAAAAACCACATCTCCGTTGAATCCAATTGGCTGACATTTCAACACACACACACACACACACAACTCCACTGAACTGGCCATCACAGTAGAAGCCACAATACACACACACACACACACACACACACACACACACACACACACACACGTACACACAGCAGCAGCAGCAGCATGGAGCTAACCACACAACTCCACAGACAATGCGGACGGACTGGAGTAGAAACCAAGAGAGTTCTACCTCTTTTCACAACAGGTTAGTGCTGGCCCTCAGTGTTGGAGTACAGTTTTTATGGCATGGGAAAATGGGGAGATTCCTGCCCTACAAAGATAAATGTGTTCAAGGCTTTAGTTTGAGCTCGCGCGAGGTCGGCACGTTCCAAAGGCACTGGGCACAACACAAAGAAAAAAGGAGGAGAACCCGCCCCCCCACACACACACACCAAAACACAGGGCTAGAGGCTGAGGAAACAGTGGCATAAACACAACTGGCCTCCTGCATGATGTAAGCAACAACTGTCAACAGCTTTCTTGGAAAAGGAAGGAGGAGAGAGGCCTGGTGGCCGGCCAAGGAGGGGCGATAGCGTGTCACCGGCCACCGTTCCTACCCTGTCAACTGCTTTCTAGGCCATTTTCTCCCTACAGACATAGAAAGAACAATCAAGATTGTTCTTAATCTTTTCAGCATTACCAAAAGCCAAGGGCATGATCGTAGAAACACATGCACTCTCTTTCTTAAAGAAAGGGGTAGCGTGGGCAAAAAGAAAAAAATGTAAGCAAACAACGATTGCTTCATTTGACGTATTATAACATAGGCTTCTTTGCAAACCTTCCTTGGACTGATACATGGAGATGGTCCTAGGAGACATCTTTATCTATCTACCCTGGGAAGGGCTGAGACCCAAGGGGAAGGAGAAACCAAGTTCTGGATCTGAATCAAGGCAGTACCGAGGCTGTTCCATCCAAGTGGGAGATGGGTGAGAAACGGGGTCACAGCTTCATTGGACGTAGGGAAGGGTCGTTCCTCACCAAAGGAGACTTACCACATTCTGCGCAAATTTCTCAAAAGATGTTCTGCGGTCCATGGAGGGTTCCGACTTACTCGTGCGGGGGGGGGGGGGGCAAGGCAAAGGGAAACAGGGAATGTGAAAGAAAAAAAAAAGAAAGAAAACGGAGCAGAAAGAGACAGGAGATGAAATGATAAAACATCAAATCATGACCTAAACCGCAGGGACCGGGAGGGGCCAGAGCTGCCAAGCAAGGCCTCCTTTGATTAACGACTTTATTTTTATTTTCTCATTATTTGTTAAACTATTTTTATTGATATCAGAGAAAAAGGGAGAGGGAGAGAGAAAGAGAGAGAAACATCCATGAGGAGAGAGAATCATGGATCGGTGGCCTCCTCCTGCACGCCCCACACTGGGGATCGAGCCTGCAACCTGGGCATGTGCCATGACCGGGAATCCAACTGTGACCTCTTGATTCATGGGTTGATGCTCAACCACTGAGCCAGGCTGGCCGGGCAATGATTTTATTTTAAACATCAAAACTCCTCTTGTGCAAACAAAATGGTGGGATTTTGAGTAAAATTCAACTGCACTGAAATGAAGACGATACACTGACCAGGGGATGTGTGTATGCTGATGTTTGCAAAGTCTACATATTTGAAAATCTAGGGGTATTCCTAAAAACTTTCTATCGGGACCAGATTGCTGAAGAGAACTATTCATTTTATAAAGCATTGTTATCCGGTAGAAATGTCTGAAGTTCATTCTACGCTGTCCAGTATTTCAGAAGCCTTTATCTGTGATCACGGAGTACTTCACATTCGGCTAGAATTCTGTGTAATCTCAATGGACTTCCATTTAAGCTTAAACATGCCTACGTAGCCAGTGGCTGCTGTATTGGATGATCTGTCTACAGAGGACTTTGAAAAAATTCCATCAGCCTAACGGATGATCCTGAAGTATGAAAAATGACAGTTGTGTCTCAGAAATTAAAGAAGATGTGAACTCTTTTAATACTAAGAAACAACGAGTGAAGATGTTTATGTCCAGAGAGTCCATATCATGTTACATGGATGAGACAGGGTACTCTTGACAGGAAGACTTTGAAGATAAACATTCATTGAATGAGGTATATTGAAATTCTTCCTTATGTGGGTGGGTACTATCGTAGGTGCATAAAATTCATTGTGGGGATGCTGAATGGTTCAGACTAAATATCAAATAAAAAAATATTCAGGAGACAACATCCCTACATTTTGACAGCTACCGCTGAGAAAAACAATGAGTAGTTTTAGTTATGGGGTATGTGGCTAAAAACATATATTCTAGTTTACTGTGAACAAAGAAAACTTGCTTACTGAAATCATTCTTTTCCTTTCTTTATTGCAATTTTTAAAAATATATTTGATTTCAGAGAGAAAGGGAGAGGGAGAGAGAAACATCAATGAGAGAGAATCACTGATAGGCTGCCTCCTGCATGCCCCCTACTGGGGATCGACAACCTGGCATGTGCCCTGACCGGGAATTGAACCATGACCTCCTGGTTCATAGGTTGATGCTCAATCACTGAGCAACAACGGCCGGGCTATTGCAATTTTTTATTTCCTTGAACTAGGCATATAAAAGACTAACATGAACCATGAAAAACAGCTTCAAAAAAAAAAATAAACTTTGTAAAGCAAGAACAACTACAGAAACAAAACAAAACAAAAAAAGAAAATAAGCAATCAACAAACAGAAGCCGAGAGAACTTAAATGGCTCTTATGAAAGGCAGAGGTTTGGGGAGGGTCTCGGGGTGTGTTCACTTACCCTCTGTCCACTTCCCCCGGGCCCCACGAAGGTCACTAGTCCAACGAATTACAACCGAGAACCCGATTTTAAGAGGTCGCAAAGAACCGGTACCTTTTTCTTCGCCTGTAGAAGCTCCTGGTAGGCACTGGATCGTATAAAACGTGGGTATGAATCGCTTTTCATCAGTTTGTAAATGTGCTCCTGGAAAGAAATAACGGTCAGGGCGCGGCTTCGTCACTTCTCAGGGGAAACCTAGCGCCATGATCAGAGGACAACAGATTGTCGGAAAACCCATCCGGAAGCAGCTAGAAACAAAGCAGGACTCTGCTGCTGAGAATACCTTCTGTTGACAGAACAAGCAGACCCTCAAGTTCATTATGCTGTTCATCAATCCATTTTAAAACTGGTTGAGGGGCTACGCGGAATGTAAATCACACACAGCCCTTTTTTTTTTTTTTAAGAAAAAAAAATATGGAGTTTCGTTAACAGAATGTCCTAAAGTGATACTAAATCAAGTTGTTGGTTTCCATGGATTATTGGGGAATTTAAATCAACCTGCTGGCGCTTCAAACTATTATACTCCAGGTTGAGATGTAGCGTTTTGAACCCTTTGGGTGTGTCTGAATGGACCAATCTCTTCTTACTTGGAGAAAATATGTAATTTAAAAAATATATATATATTTTTTTGATTTTTTACAGAAGGAAGGGAAAGGGATAGTTAGAAACATCCATCAGCTGCCTCCTGCATCCCTCCCTCCCCCCTGCCTCCATTGGGGATGTGCCCAAAACCAAGGTACATGCCCTTGACCAGAATGGAACTTGTACCTTGGTTGCGGGCACATCCCCAGTGGGGGGTGTTCAGGGGGCAGCTGATGGATGTTTCTAACTTTCTATCCTTTTCCCTTCCTCTCTGTAAGAAAAAAAATCAATAAAATATATAATATATATATATTTAAAAATTATATATTTTCTCTAAATAAGAAGAGATTGGGACATCCAGATACTCTCAAAGGCAGCTGATGGATGCTTCTCTCTCATCAATGTTTCTAACTCTTCCTCCCTCTCCCTTCCTCTCTGCAAAAAAAATCAATAAAATACATTAAAACAAAACCAGAAACAAATGTTCCCATAAAACCACACACATTGACAGAACACTCCCAGGCTTTTCAATACAGCTCACTCTCAAGGGCCTCCGTTCCCTCCTGGATCAATGGGAGTATGTGACACACAGTAACCTACGCCAGAGGGTTAGACACGGCTGCCAATGACAAGAAAAACAAAACACAAGTACCTGCACCCCTCTGCTCTGTGGGAGCATGCGTAGGACACACCCCGAGGCCCTCATGCACCCACCTGAGCGTCCTCGAACGTGTACCGCCCGGGCTCCTTCACGTTCTGCGTGGTCTTGTCGTAGCTCTTCGAGTCCAGGTTGATGGCGCTGGGGGCTCCCGGAGCCAGGAACTCCTGCCATATCTCCTGGACCCGCGAGGGGACTTCCCTAATGGGCCTCTTCTTCAAGTCCTCCACTGCCAGCCAGAACCTGCAGGGGGCGCGACACCGAGCGTTCAAATAGGTGGGGGTGATGTGTACAACAGAGGGGCGGGACGTGGGTCCCTCTCTCACCAGCAGCTTAGTGGGGCTCGGCTTTCAATGTGCAAAGAAAACAGTTGCCCCCACAGTTTCATCTCAAGCTATCCCCCCATCCCTTTGGGTTGATTTTTTTAAATTGACTTCAGAGAGGAAGGGGGAGAGGGAGAAGGAGAGGAAGAGGGAGAGAGAGATGAGGGAAAGGGTGAAGGAGAGGAAGAGAGAGAGGAAGGAGAGGGAGAGGGAGAGGGGGAGAGGGAAAAGGAGGGAGAGGGAGCGTGAGAGTGAGAGAAACATCAATGATGAGAGAGAATCACTGATCGGCTGCCTCCTGCACGCCCCCGAGGGGGGATGATGCCCGCAATCTGGGCACATGCCCTTGACCTGAATCAAACCCGGGACCCTTCAATCTGCAGGCCTACGCCCTATCCACTGAGCCAAACTGGCTAGGGCTCAAGTTATTTGACACAAATACCCGATCTCTTTTTTGTAGTCCTTCTTTGAGAATCCATAGGCCAGGAAGACCGCTATTCATAAATAGTCGACATTTTCATTTCACTACAGAAATACTATTGGCCATTTTCCGCTTTGCCAAATGCTTCTTTAAGGAGTCCATTTCAAATGCACAACATGTATACCGAAAAAAGACAGGGTAAAAATATGCCACCATGAGGGACTGGTCACGTTGGACAGACTTTGCCTTATTTTATCTTTTTTTTTCTTTTTTTTCTTTTTCTTCTTCCTCCATCAAGTGGCAGGAATTCCGTGGGCTCCAGTCATGCCCATGATGGTGGTGGGAGAGTCGCTGATTCGTTTCATCCTATACAACCGGGCCCGGTACAGGTGGTACCTCTGGCTTACGGCATACTGTCGGAAAACCGCGTCTTACCTTAAGTTTTCGGAGCTGAATTCTGACTCTAGAAACTTAAGAAACTGCTCCCTCCCCACGGGGTCTTTCAACGCTTCATCCATGCCGAACCCCCACCGTTTGACCCTCTGCTGGCTCGGTTCTTTGCTGGAGGAGACAAAAACCAAACCCAACACATTCCTCTCAGTACCAGGCCTGTTTTCTGCCATCACACGTTTCCTCTCAGAATTATAGATGTCTTGACATTCCCGTCTTTAACTGAACTTTTCGGGGGAGGGACAAAATATCTTAGGACAATGACTCTGAATGAAATGGCCGGGAGGTAGACGCCCTAGGCATCCATGATGAAATCTGGGATCCGTGCGAGAAACCAGGGAGTCCTAAGTGGTGCTTTGGCTTTCTGAAGAGTCCTTCTCGTGCCCATTTCTCTTAGAGTAAGGTCCTTTTGTTTTAAAATTGAATGTATACAGGCATCTACACTAATAAAAGAGAAAGATGCAAATTGACCGTACCTTTGTGACGACCACCAGCCAATCAGGAGTGAGCATGCAAATTAACCCAACAAAGACGGTGGGTTAAATTGCATACACAGGCACCAAGCAGATGGGGATGGGGTCTCTGGGCAGCATGGGAAGGTGGGAAGGCGGCTGTGGGCTGTAGCAAAGGTGGTGCTGGCAGCCAGGGGAAGGAAGGCCCATTTTTGCACAAATCTACGTGCATCGGGCCTCTAGTATAATTATACTGGGCTTACGTAAGTATGGATTTAGCATTCATTTTTACTTGAACACATGGGCCTTTGTGACTACGTGGTTTTTTTCAGGTAGCTAAGACAATGAGCTAAAGAACTGAAGATCCCAATTCTGACTGGTCTACCTCTATTCTGCCCTCGTCTTCTGGAAATGCAAGTTCAAATATCTAAGGTTCAAAACCAGTACCTTTATAATAAGAGCTGTATACCATGGGCTAATGGAGACACAGAGTAAAATTACGGTGACCACTACCAGCTATAGGATTCTTCCTGTTGAACCCAAACCCCGAAATAAGTGAAGTATTTCGAGGGAAGAGAAAATGGCACTTACCTTGCTTCAAGTTCCCAGAAAGTGGTATCATCGGACAGCCACGGGTTGGAAGGGTCGGGTGGCACAAAAAATGGGTCGTAGTCTAAATACTGCTCCGTGTAACTCAGCAGACTGGAGGGAAGAGACACATTCACCTCCCTTAGCTGCTGTCTGGCTGAGGCTGTAGCCAGCCCAGAGTTAGGGACACTATGAAAATGTGTGGCCAAGGGATGCTTGCTGCTTTCCAGCGTGGACCCCGATGGCCGTTTTGCCATTTCTATAAACTTACACACACTCCCTGACAGTGCTTCTTGGAGGACCAATGGGGCCCAGGATTCCATCCCTCCCCATACCTACGCCCTGGGAGTCAGTAACCCTTTATTACAATAAACTAAACTCAAGAGGTCAGAGCGTGAGGGCCAGGGCTAAGCTCAGCTCCGATCCCTGGTAGACCAGTCCGCCTGCAGCCAACTGATGTTAGCCAACGTGGAAAAGAGGTTAAAAATAATTCTTGCCAAAACCGGTGTGGCTCAGTGGATAGAGCATCGGTCTGCGGACTGAAAGGTCCCAGGTTCGATTCCGGTCAAGGGCATGTACCTTGGTTGCGGGCACATCCCCAGTAGGGGGTGTGCAGGAGGCAGCTGATCGATGATTCTCTCTCATTGATGTTCCTAACTCTCTCTCTCCCTTACCCTTCCTCTCTGTAAAAAAAATCAATAAAATACATTTTTTTTAAAAAGAGAGAAAAAGTAATTCTTTTTCTAAAGTATTTATAGGAATTAGGTAAAAGAGGAGTGACTTGCTGAGCAAAAACTTTTTAAAATCCGTGTTTAAAAATAAAGATAAGGAGAGGAAAAAAGTTGAAGAGGTAGCATCTGACAATGCCTCAAAGTTCAGGACATGGATGCTCTTAAGACCAGATTTAAATAAAGAAATGGGAAAAATGAAGGATCCGAGGTTAATCCCAGTGTCGGAGTTCTGCGGTAACTCAGAGTGAAGTGAAAGAAAAGCCAACTTTGGAAGCTGAAAGGTTTATTTCTCCCAGCGGGAGGGAGAAGGGTCAGGGCCTTGGAATTATCTTCTGTGTCTGACTCTGGTTGCACCAGGATTGGACCTCCTGATATGATAAGACAATAGGATCATTCTGTAATTAATTTAAATTGCAACAAGACAGCCCCGCTGGTGTGGCTCAGTGGTTGAGTATCAACCTAGGAACCAGGAGGTCACAGTTCGATTCCCGGTCAGGGCACAGGCCCGGGTTGCGGGCTCTGCCCCCAGTAGGGGGTGTGCAGGGGGCAGCCGATCCAGGATTCTCTCGCATCATGGATGTTTCTCTCTCCCTCTCCCTTCCTCTCTGATATCCATAAAAATATTTAAAAATAAATGAGGAAAAACAAAATAACATTCATTACAGGGTCCCAATCACTTATCTCAGCTCCTTGTCCAACAGTTATTGTAGCATTTTTATCAGATTTCTCTGTCAGTTAAAAAGTGTAAGTGCATATGGACATCTCCAAATACTCACCTATCAGCGACTTTTGACATTTTTAATCGATGTCTGTCTAACTGTATTTGCCAATAGTTTATCTGAAAACAGAGTTAAAGAAATAATTATATAAGCAGTGAGATTCTCACAATTTTCAGCTCTAATTGCTGATAAGCTGGGAGATTCCAAACAAGAATGTATTCACATCAGTAAAAATCCAAAGTCTGTTGTTTAAAAAATCAAATGATGCCTAGCTGGTCTGGCTCAGTGGATAGTGGATCAGCCTGCAGACTGAAGGGTCCCAGGTTTGATTCTGGTCAAGGGCACATGCCCAGATTGCTGGCTTGATCCCCACCCAGTAGGCGGTGTGCAGGAGGCAGCTGATCCATGATTCTCTCTCATCATGGATGTTTCTCTTTCTCTCTCCTTCTCCCTTCCTCTCCCCGAAATCAATAAAAACATAAAATTTTTATCTGAATTACTATTTCCTTCATGAGGATTGTAAATATACTAGACAAATGTATTATATTATTTATAAATCATATTACAATAAAGATATGAAAAAATAAATAAATAAAGGATAAAGCCCCAGGGCTGAATTAACCAAGAGGTTAGTTATTATTTGACAGGAGACAGTGGTGATTACTTTGCGATATTACTCGGAGACAAAGCTATTGATCAATTGGTAAAGCAAGATGTGATATATACCATGACCTCACACCAGCGTTGATAAGGGAAAACATCAAGAGGCGTATAGCTATAAAGACCAGACTGTAGACACAAGAATAAAACACCCATTTGAGGAAATCATGTCACATGACTGGACATGGGAAAGCCATGGCAACCTCTTGTCTTCTCGTTCTGTAAGACCCAGTGATGGAACCCACAATAAATTAGTGCGTGTGGCTTTAAAAAAAAATTGGGTACAGCCGAGGCCAGTTTGGCTCAGTGGATAGAGCATCGGCTTGGGGACTGAAGGGTCCCGGGTTCGATTCCGGTCAAGGGCATGTACCTTGGTTGTGGGCACATCCCCAGTGGGGGGGTGTGCAAGAGGCAGCTGATCGATGACTCTCTCTCATCGATGTTTCTAACTTGCTATCTCTCTCCCTTCCTCTCTGTACAAAATCAATAAAATATATTAAAAAAAAATTGGGTACAGAATAAAGGACTTGGGGAGTTACATACTGAGGCGTTCTGACTACGGCTCTCACAGTGAGACAATTTCATTACCTATTTAACTGAAAAATCTTCTCAACGAAACAGTCAACCCTACACGTAAGCGTTTACAACACCTGCTATGAACCATTCACTGTCCGGTCCTCACAGCGGTCACTCTGCACGCCGTGAACGGGCCATTCTACAGGTGTGACCCACCTGCTCCTGTAGCTCATCTTCTGTGGGAGGTTTCGTTTCTGGTGTGGGTGTGTGGGTGGGACTGTGACTTCGAATATCATTCTGTAAACCATAGACAGACTATAGGAAATAAAAACAAACAAAAGAAATGGGTTAGGCCGGTGGTCGGCAAACGCACGAGTCCACAGAGCCAAATGTCAACAGCACGACGATGGACATGTCTCTGGAGAGCCACATGTTTTACACGTAAACTTCTAACGCCACGTCTTCCACACAGACTCAGGATGGGGTCCTACCTTGCGGGTTTTGTGCGGGTTTCGCATCCGGGACGACTTTTTGATGTCCACCTCCGTGGTGTTGACACAGCCAGGCTGCGGGTGGGGTCGGAGAGAAGGAGGAACCTTGAACCTTTGATCTGGGGTGAATGGCTTGCTTTTCCCCGACCCCAAAAAAGACCCCGATGGCCGGCCACTCTTCCTAAAAGACTATCGGCTGTGTCGGTGACAACATCAGTTAGGTATATATACATATTTAAAAATACACATATTTTTATTGATTTCAGAAAAGAAGGGAGAGGGAGAAAGAGAGAGAGAGAAACATCAATGAGGAGAGAGAATCATGGATCAGCTGCCTCCTGCATGCTCACTATTGGGGATCGAGCCTGCAAACTGGGCCTGTACCCTGACCGGGAATCGAACCGGTGACCTCTTGGTTCTTGAGTCAATGCTCAGCTGTTGAGCCAAACCTGGCCGAGCAAAAACAAGGCAATTACCTTTTTGAAGCATATATAGTATGCACCAAATCAGGTGAGATGTTATACATATGCCGGTGTCCGACACGGCTGAGCATATCTTCCCAGGAAGATACCTATAGCATTTCCATGACCAAGGAGGCACTTAATAAAAATGTCCCCATACGGACTATTTGCCAGATAGAATATTAAGTGCGTAATATGGGATGTAAGGAATCACAGGTGGCATTTACACTGGCCTCGGAAAGAATCGTAAGTTATTCCTAGCGGCTTAAAGCACGTTTATCTTCCACAGAATTAAGCTGTGCGGTGGCATTACTTTAATACTACTTATTAAAAGGCAGAATTGAGTGAATTCCCAGCGGAGCGAAATGTGCATGTTCCTGAGAAATGGTACTGCCGCCTCGTTCATGGAGATGTCTTAATGGGCTGTGAAACAGACGCGGGAATTTTTTTGGTTTTGTGGCTGATATTTTATTTAAGGGAATGCAAATACATGAATTCCTTTCCTGGCGTTAAGGCCTTTTTGCTCACTGCAGCAGGAGGCACACATTTTGAGAGACGTGGGCTAGCAAGACGCTTCAGACGAGCAGGGCTCTGAGTCAGTAATGGAGAACAAGTCTCCTTCAGATCAGTCTCTCCCACATTGGTGTTCCTCTCCCTCTCTCCCTCACCCTTCCTTCCTCCCACTCTCTCTCTCTCAAAAAAAAAAAAAAAAAAAAAAAAAGGATCCGGCCCATCTTCCAGTCCCGATCACCTAGACCTCAGCAGCGAGCTAACCTACCGGTTGGAGCATCCAACCCCCCGATGGTCAGTGCATGTCATAGCCACCAGTCGACCGGCCGAATGGTCGTTTAGGCTTTTATATATATAGATTCTGCATCACTGAACCCCGGTCACCTTACACAAAAGTGGCAACCTTTCCTTAACTCATTTGCCAAGACTTAGGGGCAATGACGGGGTCACAATAGTCTTCTCTCCCTTTCCCGGGGGGGCACCCCTCACGTTCTGAAAGGCGGAGGTGACAAACAGGCTCACCACGGGGCGGTGCACGTCCCAGAAGGCCCTCTCTTGGCTGTCGAGGATCTTCCTCTCGATCTTGTCTCTCTTCTTGTCCACTCTGTCAACAGCGGAACAAAGAGCCGTGAGGAGAGCTCACCGTGGCGCCGCCTCTCCGAGCCAAGGGGCCTCGGCCGGAACGGAGCTCCCGAGAGACTCACAAGGACTCACTTTGCCTGCGCCTCCGCCTGCATGAAGATGAACTCCCACTTCCGGGCGAAGGCTCTCTGCAGCCGGGCCAGGCTCTCCTGAAAGGCACGGCAGAGGTGGAGACGTCCCGCTGCTCCCCTCCCCTCTCCCCTCCTAGTTCACCCGCCACATGGGTCTGCCAAGAAGAGAAAGACAGCCCGGCCGGTGTGGCCCAGTGGTTGAGCATCGACCCAAGAACCAGGAGGTCATGGTTCCATTCCCGGTCAGGGCACATGCCTGGATTTCGGGTTTGATCCCCAGTAGGGGATCCCCTGAGAATCTGACCCTCAATACCCATGCAGGGGGAAGGCTGCCAGAGGCCCGGAATGACCATGAGCCTCACTCCTGCTCGTTTCAGGACTCCTGTGGGTAGGATGTCCCTGGTACTCACAGCCTCGTAGTCGGCGAGCTCCAGCCGGGCCTTGTTCTGCATCGTCCTCTTGCAGAGGTATACCGCTGGAGGGAAACAAACCAAACATCCATCATCTCTTGCCGAAACCGGTTTGGCTCAGTAGATAGAGCATCAGCCTGCGGACTGAAGGGTCTCAGGTTCCATTCTGGTCAAGGGCATGGACCTTGGTTGCGGGCACATCCCCGGTAGGGGGTGTGCAAGAGGCAGCTGGTTGATGTTTCTCTCTCGTCGACATTTCTAGCTCTCTATCCCTCTCTCCTCCTCTCTGTAAAAAATCAAATGTATATATATATATATATATATATATATATATATATATATATATTTGATTTTTTACAGAGAGGATATATATATATATATATATATATATATATATATATATCCATCATCTCCTGCCTGCTTATTCACACTGATGCACCGGCAATGAAAACACAGCCTTACACATCAAGACGTCTTTGTCACCTTTTAAAAAAAAAATATATATATATGTATATATATCTCTCTCTATCCCTCTCCCTTCCTCTCTCTCTAAAATCAATACAAATATATCTTTAAAAAAATCGCTCCAGCTTACAGGAGGCACATGGATTGTAAAAAAATAAAATAAAATAAAATAAAAAGACGGGGTAACACAACTTTAAAGAAAATACTAATACAATAGAAAGCCGCACAGCCCAGCCGCTCTCTCGCTGATGGCTAAAATGCATTCTTTTTTTGCTCCAAATTAACGCGTCTGGTTCCTGTTATGATCTAAACAGAGTGTAAACTGATACGACTCACGTGGCGATTCTGAAAGCTGGGCACAGAACATCCCCAGGTGACAGCCAACCTGGAAACAGCTCTGGGTCTGCCGGATGGTGACCCCGATACCTATCGTACACCGGAGGGGATGGGGGGACTCGGGGAGGCAGCCAGGAGAGTGGGGGGCGGGGAGGAAACACTCACTGATTTTATTTATTTATTTTTAAAATGTATTTTTATTGATTTCAGAGAGAGGAAGAGAGAGGGAGAAAGAGAAACATCTGTGATGAGAGAGAATCATGGACCGGCTGCCTCCTGCACGCCCCCCACTGGGGATGGAGCCCGCCACCCGGGCCTGTGCCCTTGACAGGGAATGGGAACCGTGACCTCCTAGTTCCTAGGTTGAGTGTATATCATTCTCTCCTCTCAACGTTTGGGCTGGGCTGAGGCTAACAAGTGTTCAAGGACACAGCTAAGCAGCAGCCGAGTTGAAATCTGAACCCAGTTAAGAGAAATATTCAGACTGAATCAAGGATAAGATCCTAAACGGAAGGCTACCTCATACATCCTCCTGCGGAAATAAGGCGCCTAGGACACTCCGGGCGGACAAGGAAGGAGGATTAAAATAGCCTGATGGACGCAGAAAGAAAAAGGATCGGTGTGAGCCGGAACTTTGCAGACCCATCGAAGGACCTGTTTCACTGGCCTCTAAGAAGCTGACCTTCAATGGTTAGCCTTCAACTTGACCCGATTATTGTTTCCTCTCCTGTGAGTGTTCTCGCAGGTTCCCAGCACGATCTCCCTATGCCTTCAAGGATGGGAGGGGGAGGGACAGGTGACCGAGGAGCAGCGCTTGAGGGCGGTGAATGGGCTTAGAATTTGCTTCGTTGAGATGATAAAAAAAGCAGAGGCCCGTCCGGTGCACAAAATTCGTGCACAGAGGGGGTGTCCGCTCCCTCTCCAATCTGGGACCCTTCGGGGGATGTCCGACTGCCGGTGTAGGGGCATTAACTCCAGCCACTAGGAAAGTCCCACAGAATGTCCTTGACATACAAAATGAGTGTGGTTTCATGAGTTGTTGTTGTTTTCTTTTTAATAACAATGGCCATTCCTTTAAATAATACCTGCTTACATACAATACAGCAGGTACTATGTGGATTCAGAACGTTAATATCACAAAATCATAGCAGGTTGTTGTGGAAATAACCTTGAATTGTCCAGTCCCAATGTTTATAAATATTGGAATTCCCTTTTCAAAGGTTTTGGATGCTTTTTGACCCAAGACAATGGTCAACAAACTCGCAAGCAGCAGTGTGCTGACAGCTGTCCTAAAAAACTTAACCAACTTTTGAGGCAACCCATTTTCTGTGAAAGGACTGGGGGGGGGGGGGGGCTTCGGGGGCAGGCGTACACCACCCCGCCCCCGGAGCAGGGCTGCAAGGACAGGGGGACTCCAGTGGGGCTGCCATCTTTGTGATAGCGTGATGGTCAATTTGCATATTCCCTCTTTATTAGCTAGGATAAAGTGGGCCCGATTTTCCCACAAACCCAAGAAAAAGGAACAACGGGTAGAAGTCAGAGTTCCCACAGACGAACAGTGGAGGAATCATTCTTAAATCAGCCAGCGGATGCCTGCCCCTGGTTAGGTGGGCTAACGGCAGGGTCCTGAGAAATGAGAATTTTAATGTGTTTTTGTTTTCAGATTTCACAGGGCGGCTGTGAACATGAAGGAAATACTCCACATAAAGCCTTTTGGCAAAGACAACGCATTGTGCAAAGGCAGGCACAGGGGACAGACGGTCAGCTCTTCTGTCGGGACTGATTACAAAGCGGTTACTTCAGAGCCAGAAGGACATGTGACTGCGTGGAGGGCCCCGGACAGCGTCCTGCCCCGCGGACTAAACCGGTCAGAGGAAGATAAGCATCGCAGGATCTCCCTCACCGGAGGAAGCTAATGAACAAAATGAACCGATGGACAAAACAGATCCAGAGGCAGAGACACGTGGAATAGACGGACGGATTTCAGAGGGAAGCGGGGGGTAGGGGACAGGGAGTGGCTATAATTTTGGGGGGAGGGCTCTGCCCTCCAAGCTGGGACTTGCACGAGGCCACGAGCGGACTGTGCCCTCTCATTAGCCCGAGGTTTGTACCTGTCCAAACACTGTAGCCACTCTAGTCAAGTTGGGCTGAGAAATCCTAGATCCTTTTGCAACCTAAGCAGAGACATTGTCGTCCAGCTGGTAAAATACATTTAAAACAGAAATATGGCCCAGCCAGCGTGGCTCAGTGGGTTGAGCATCGACCTAGGAACCAGGAGGTCACGGTTCGATTCCTGGTCAAGGCCCAGGCTTGGGTTGCAGGCTCCATCCCCAGAGAGGGGCGTACAGGAGGCAGCCAATCCATGATTCTCTCTCACCAAGGATGTTTTCAGTTCTCTCTCCCTCTCTTTCTCCCTCCCCCTTCCTCCCTGAAATCAATAAGAATATAGATTTTAAAACAGAAGGATGTTTGGGAAGGCTTTTCAAGCTCTGCCTCTTGCTCCCCTGCCCAGGGCATCAGCCGAAGGCACAATCCTGGAACCCGGCGAATAGCACAGTGACCTGTGAGCACAGTGTGTTATCACCGGGACTTTCATCAGAGCAGCTGGGAGCTGGCCAAAGCTCTGCAGAGAAGCCAGAAAGCAGCAGCGGGAGATGCCGCAGGCTCAGAAAAACATTTGTTGGCTTAACCAGAAGCTTCGTTAACGAGAACCCAACAACTTCGAGCTTAACACGAAAACACAGCCCAGGTCATCACAGAATGTACAGCCTGCCAGAATTTGTTCCAAGACAATGACGGAAACACAACGACCCAGCACATTCGGTCTACTTAACAGCCAGAGAAACAGTGCCATCAGCCCGGCCTGTGTGGCTCAGTGGTTGAGCATCGACCTAGGAACCAGGAGGTCACAGTTCGATTCCCGGTCAGGGTACACACCCCGGTTGTGGGGTTCCATCCCCAGTGTAGGGTGATGCAGGAGGCAGCCGATCTGTGGTTCTCTCTCATCATGGATGTTTCTATCTCTTTCTCTCCCTCTCTGAAATCAATCTATATATATAAAAGCCTAAGTGACCGTCCACCATCCAACCATCCAACCAGTAGCTATGAAGCGCAATGACCACCAGGGGGCAGATGCTCAGTGCAAGAGCTGCCAAGTGACAGCAACTTTGCAGAGCGCTCTCTTGCATTCCGGATCCCCTCGGGGGATGTCAGACTGCCGATTTAGCCCAATTCCCGCAGCCAGGCTGAGAGGCCCAATGCTGGAGGGACCCCGCTCACCCTGCAGATGCCCTTTGACCCCCAACACTACCCGAAGTGTGGTCAGTGGGGGAGTGACTGCAGGATGTTGGCTCCATCTGGTCCATCTCACCCAATCCTGCCCTGCCAGACCCCTTTCTAATTAATTTCCTTTCAATGTGCATGCATGCATGCACCGGGCCTCTAGTAAAAATATATATTTTAAAAATAGTGAGAAAAATGAAGCCTTAGGAAGTCAATGGACTTACCATAATTCCACTTCCCTAAAGAGAGGAGCTAGCATGCTGACCCTCTGAGGCCCTCGGTAATAATAACTCTTTGTAATAATAACTATTTCCATGTGCGATGGGAAAATAATAACAGCCTTTCTTTAAAGCTTGTTTATCGGTCTTTCACTCCTTCAGGAGAAAATCTATTTTTTCTTTCACAGCCCCAGCGGACACTATCCCACGGGAAGAGCTGCCACCAGGTTTGGTATAACTTTCCAAAAATCACAGCCATTCGCCTATCCCGTGTTAGCGACACGAGCCCCGTCCCGAGAACAGCCGTGTTCTTTTCTCCATCACAAAAGCAATGAACACACAAGCACACACGTTCACGCGGCCACACGGGCTGCCCCGCAGACCATGGAATGGAGAATGCACTGACCGTAGTCCGTGTTTTCCGGCTCCCAGCAATTGGATGGCCAAAAGTAGGGCGTCTGTGGGGTGAAAAGAAGCAGAAA
The DNA here is from genome assembly GCA_963693515.1 of Pipistrellus nathusii. Taxonomy (NCBI): domain Eukaryota; kingdom Metazoa; phylum Chordata; class Mammalia; order Chiroptera; family Vespertilionidae; genus Pipistrellus; species Pipistrellus nathusii. The sequence continues at coordinate 13,115,059 of OY882877.1, forward strand.
ACCCAGGTCAGACATGAAATAAGGACCAGAGTGGCTGGCTTATGCGCGGTGTGTCTATTGAGCAATCCTCCGAGATTCTAGAAGAGTCCAGGGAAGATCTGTTTGTGATCCAGAGAGGCGATGGAAGGTTCTTCTCCCACGTGTACTCTGCTGAGCAATGATCCTGCCCCAAAGATATCCCACATGGGCTGCCATTGTATGTCAACGGACATACAACGTTGGAGTCCACCAAGACGGAAAGCAGAGGGTGACAGTCGGCATGACTTGGGATAAAACATGTTTAAAAATAACCAACGGTTTGGCTCAGTGGATAGAGCATCAGCCTGCGGACTGGAGGGTCCCGGGTTCGATTCTGGTCAAGGGCATGTATCTTGGTTGCGGGCACATCCCCAGTGGGGGGTGTGCGGGAGGCAGCTGATCGATGATTCTCTCTCCTCGATGTTTCTAGCTCTCTATCCCTCTCTCTTCCTCTCTGTGAAAAATCAATAAAATATATTTTTTTAAAAGTAACCAATTGTCTTCTATGACTCATGTACCTCAACATAACCATCTGTCGAGCCCATGCTCAACCTTGAGTTGAACTCTCTCCCTCCGCAGGCAGGCCATCATTGGCCTTGGTTTTATTCAACATGTACTACAGCTCTTCACTGTATCCAACAGAATGAAAAAAAATGTCCCCCTCACTCACTTTAAAAAAAACATTTCTTCATATAGACACGGATTGCGCTAATTTTTTAAACTGCGCCAACCAGAGATCGTGTTTTTAACTTATAACGCCCTAGTTGATGGTCAGGATTGACAACAGACGGAAGTCTGATTCTGTGAAGTTCTAGAAACAAACTGACGAAACTACCAAGACGATGTCTAATCCAAAGGACCCCATTGTCATGGGCCACACCTTATATTTTCTAAAAGGGCTTTTCCAGCTCTGATCACGAGGAAAATTAATGGCCACCTGTTTATCAAATTTTTCTCGGATAATGGTGACTCAACGGAACAGTGACTGCAGACACGGGCCTTGTGGTCTTATTTATTAGTCAACCAGAGGCACGGTGCACATATTTGTGTACCGGAGGGGTCCCTTGGCCTGGCCTGTGGGGATGGGGCCGAAACAGGCTCTCTTACATCCCCTGAGGGGTCTCAGATAGCGAGAGGACATAGGCCAGGCTAAGGAATCCCACAGGTGCACGAATGGAGCCGGGGAGGGACCGTGGGAAGGCTCCAGGGCATGTCTGGCCCATCTTGCCCAGTCCCCATTGGCCGGACCCCAGTAGCAAGCTAACCTACCCCAGCAGCAAGCGTCTGCCCCCCTGGTGGTCAGTGCATGTCATAGCAACTGGTTGAATGGTTGAACACTTAAACATATTATTAGGCTCTTCTGATGTAGGGTTATATTAACTACCCATATGTAACCAGCACATGTGTGTCATCTCTGATTGCCTATCTGATAATTCTACCTTCTAGAAGAGGCATCCCCAGGAGGGAAGTAATGAAAATCTTGCTTTCATGTGGGTTTTGAGACACTTCTCTTAGAGTTCATTATTCCCTTTGGATTGCCTCTTTGTTTTGGGAGGGATGTGTGTGTGTGTGTGTGTGTGTGTGTGTGTGTGTATGCACACAATAGCTATTCAACTTTTAAAGTACCTATTCTAGCTAGGTTGTTCAGATATATCCTTTCATTTCTTTCAAACCACAAGGTCTTCTTGCTGCATTCTTACCATTTTTCTTTCTTCTTTTATCATTGAGTAAGGATTTCCTGGATGTAAAAAATAAAAGAACGAAACTACTGTATTCTCTACTATTATGTGGAAATGTCATTAAAAGCAGCATTCTTCACTAATACTGTAAGAGTTTTCCTAGAAAAATTTTTTTATTTACAGTCAAAGGCAATTTAAAATCCTTGTCGCTTGCTAGAATTTAAAAAATACGCTTTTAGAGTCTGCATAGACGTTAGAGCATTTTTAATGTGTGAGTGCTGGCTTCTTCAGCTATGATAAAAAGCAATCCAAAACTGTCCAGCCATTTCTTAATCATCACTGGCACATTGTTAATGCAGTGACAGTCATACCAGAGGCCGGGAAAATGATGTCAGATGTCAATTCCAATTAGCGACGAGATGGAAATTGGACAACTGCAAGTTTACATTAATACAAAAGGACATGATTAAAAAATGTACTGAAAATTGAGACCGATTTACATATTGTTGCATGCCGGTGAAATGAAGGGTTCTGTTTGCCTCAAACTCATGCCCTGAAGCGTTTGTCTTGAGATGGGTGATGATGGTTAGAATCTCAATTTGTTCAGTGGAACAACTGCAAACATGAGATGACAAGTTTCCCATGTTAATTTGCGGTGTTTAAAATCCTTTCACGGAGCCGAGTTTCAGTTCAATGTCATATAGAGCCTTCTGCTTCCTGGAGCCAGTTCCCCAACATGGCAGTGAACACCTGGACTGACCAATATCTTGGCAGATATTATAGTAGAGATTCAGCTTTTCTTGGCCCTTCTGTCTTTTCTGTTTTTTAAAATCTTGGTTTTAAGATTTGGTGATTATTAGATTTACAAATACTTAGATCCTATTTCTAATGTAGGTGGCCATTAAAATTGTTACCATTTTATATGTAATATTGAAGGATTGGTGCACAAATTCGTGCACAGGTGGGGTTTGTCGGTCTGGCCGGTGATCGGGGCTGACTGGGGCCGGCTGGCAGTGGGGGAGGGACCATGGGAGGTTGACCAGCAGGGGGATGTTGGCTGTGGGAGCACACTGACCACCAGGGGGCAGCTCCTGGATTGAGCATCTGCCCCCTGGTGGTCAGTGCACGTCATAGCGACCAGTCATTCGGTTGTTCGGCTACTTAGGCTTTTCTATAGAGAGATAACTTTAGTCATCGGAGAATTTAGCTTTCACAAACCATCTACACTAAGCATAAGCCATCTCTCTTTGTTTCATAGTCTTATGTCTTAAACTTAACAGATTGTTACTAACTAGCCTAAGTCAAATGACTTACAATTTTCAAATATTCTGTCAAAATAAAATGCCTGTCTCACTGTTAAAGAACATTTTCATTAAACTTACCTGAAACCGGTAAAAGGTGCCGTCATCCTTGAGGGTGAGGACGTGATCTGAGATTGGGAAGAAGTAGCCATGGGCAGCCATCAGCGTCCCCAAATGGAGGGCCTCCACTGTTTCACGAAAACACACAAAAACGCATGAAGACCTTTTTAAAATTACGGGATGTCATGAAGTATTCCTCACACACGTAGGAATGTGTCCCAGGCGAGGCAGCACTGTGCCCGGACCCTGGAAACCAGATTATTGCTGCAGCCTAGACACAGTGTCCGCCACAGAGAATGGATCCTCGGTTTAAATAAGAGCATTAAAGAGGATCATGTGGGCCAAAACCAGTTTAGCTCAGTGGGTAGAGCGTTGGCCTGCGAACTGAAGGGTCACGGGTTTGATTCCGGTCAAGGGCATGTACCCTGGTTGCGGGCACATCCCCAGTGGGGGAGGGGTGCAGGAGGCAGCTGATGGATGTTTCTCTCTCATTGATGTTTCTAGCTCTCTATCCTTCTCTCTTCCTCTCTGTAAAAAAATCAATAACATATATTTAAAAAGAAAAAAGAGGATAATGTGGGCATGACGAAAGGTAACCACGTGCTCAGACCTCATGCCACAATGGAGTGACGGCAAATTAAAATTAGTGAGATTCACTTTTACGAGTCTTACGAAGAGGAATGTCATGATCTCCTGATCATGTGCTGCAAATTCCATGTTCAATAGCTGGTGAACATGCACACAGTCCCTCCCTGCTAACCGTCGCCACCCCGCCCAAACCAACTTTTAAAAAATGGAGTATCAAATATGTTAAAAAAAAAGGTAAACATAGACTAACTAAATTTTAGATGATTATAGGTTGACTACCATCACATTTGCATAAAGGCTACCATCCTAGTGAAGTGTAATGATCAATCTTTCAGGTTTGCTTGCCTGTCGGGTTAGAAATGTATTTTTTTAAAGCATGAGAAGAGTTCAATGAATGGGAAAATGGTTTATTTACCTGGATCTTCTATCGTCAGGTTCTTTATCAACCACTGAACAATGTCTGACCCTAGAAGGAAGAAAAACGCAAATATAGGTGAACATCAGTCTCTATGTATTAAGAAACCTTAACTTCTGGCACTCGTACTAGTACACAGGAGTGATCACGGAGGAGCTGCAGGAAATGGTAGGTTTGAGGTACATTTTGATCTGTGGACCAGACAGAGATGTAGCCGCTGGAGGGGCATGTGTCAGAGTTCAAAGGTGAAGAACCGCCGATAAAAGCCATCCACTGCACACTCTGCACACAGGAACATGGAACTGGTACGTGTCCATACTGCAGCCAGCTGGTCTTAAATTCTAGGCTAAAGAATGTGGATTACTATTATTATTATTTAATATATTTTATTGATTTTTCTACAGAGAGGAAGGGAGAGGGATAGAGAGCCAGAAACATCGATGAGAGAGAATCACCCATCAGCTGCCTCTTGCACACCCCCTACTGGGGAGGTGCCCGCAACCAAGGCACATGCCCTTGACCGGAATCCAACCCAGGACCTTCCAGTCTACAGACCAACACTCTACCACTGAGCCACACCGGTTTCGGCAAGAATTTGGATTATTTTATTAATACTTTTATTTTTATTTTTTAAAGTATAATTTTATTAATTTCAGAAAGGAAAGGAGAAGGGGAGGTAGAAACATCCATGATGAGAGAGAATCACCGATCAGCTGCCTCCTGCATGCGTCCAACTGGGGATGGAGCCCACAACCCGGGCCTGTGCCCTTGACCGGAACTGAACACGCCCAGGGCTGGTTGCATTTTGAGATGGATTTACTAGCTCCTCAAGGAAGCTCTGAGGAAAGGAAGGAAAGAAAAGAAAAAAACTCCACTGGCTTCCTTACTCAGAGCCAGGGGAGTGCCGAGTGCTGGGTGTGGCCTTAGAGCCTAAGAGAAAGGGAACTGAGTTGTCCGATATGCCTGAAGTGACCCGGATGCAGGCAGCCTTCTCGGTCCCCCAACCTTACGCGTGTCCAGGCACCCCGCTCCGTCTCCTCCTTGGCCCCTCTATTCGGGGAGCCCCCGGGAGCAGCCGCTGGAAGACGTCCATGCTTTTGACGAAAGCCAACCGTTCCGAACAGACGACGTTTTTCGTCACAGTGAGAAAGGGGATTTAAAAAAATGCCTCTAGAGAAAGTGTTTTAAAAGTTTTCTTTTTTTTTTTGCTGAGCATAAAAAAAAAAAAAAAGTACAAAGAAGCCTAATTGGGAATTACATAATTCAAGACATGGGAACCTTTCCTTCCTGGCCTAGTTTTAGATATTCCTGTCCTGGTCCTAGCCAGAACTCAATAAAAGTTAAGGGGGAAGAAGCCTGGCTGGTATGGCTCAATGGAAGAGCGTTGAACTTTGAACCAGGAGGCCAGGGTTCAATTCCCGGTCGGGGCACAGGCCTGGGTGGCGGGCTCCATCCCCAGCGGGGGGCGTGCAGGAGGCAGCGGATCCATGATTCTCTCTCATCATGGATGCTTCTATCTTTCGCCCTCTCTCTTTCTCTCTGATGTCTATCTATCTATCCATCTATCTGTAGATACAGATCTACATCTATATATCTATAGATCTAATATAGATAAATGAATCTATCTATATAAATGAAGCTAAGAGCGAAAAGGAAATGGAAGTTGAGGACTGAGAACTCCCCAGGCCTCCCAGTCCATGTGAGGGCACCAACGAGCAGTCAGCAGCCTGGCAGGGGGTCCCTCCCAGCACCCAAGGGGCACCTGGCTTCCAGCCCCCCAGCCTCCAGAGCGGTGACACATCCTCCCCAGTTGTCTATCAGCCGTCCCGCTGCTGGTGACTCAGCCCAGGCTGACTCAGCCGAAGGACATCTTGGTGGCTTCCCGGTTTGGCAATTCCGAACCAAGCTGCGATCCACGTTCATGCACAGATTCCATGCGGACTGCTTTGAGCTGCTCTGGGCAAACGCCAAGGAGCATGATGACCGGGTGACAGGGCCAGAGTCGGTGGAGTTGTGCGAGAAGCCACCGAACAGCTTTCCACAGCGGCTGGGCCCCCTCACTGGCATTGGGTGTTGTCAGCATCTGGAGGTGGGTCATGCCAACAGGTGCGTGGTGCAACCTCGTCACTTTCCTTGGCATTTCTCTGATGACGTGTGATGGGGAGCATTTTGTCTGATGCCTCCTGGCCATCTGTCCGTCTCCCTTGGCGCTGTGTGGGGTGCGGTCCTTGGCTCCTTTTTCATCAGGTTGTCTGGTTTCTTCTTGTTGAGTTTTAAGAATTTGTCTATTTTGGGTCACAGTCCTTGATCCGACGTGTCTTTGGCAAATGTGTTCTCCCAGTCCGTGGCTTGTCTTCTCCTTCTCTTGACATGGTCTTCCATTGCACAGAAAGTTTTGATCTTTTTTTTTTTTTTAATATGCTTCTTTTACATATTTTTTTAATGGATTTCAGAGAGAAAGAGAGAGGAGACAAGAGAAACATCCATCAGCTGCCTCCTGCACACCTCCTCCTGGAGATGTGCTCACAACCAAGGTAGTGGATAGAGCGTCGGCGTGCAGAATGAAGGGTCCCAGGTTCGAGGCTGGTCAAGGGCATGGACCTTGGTTGCGGGCACATCCCCAGTAGGAGGTGCGCAGGAGGCAGCTGGTCGATGTTTCTCTCTCATCGATGTTTCTAGCTCTCTATATCCCTCTGCCTTCCTCTCTGTGAAAAATCAATGAAATATATTAAAAAAAACAAAACAAGTTTCAAAAACCCACCTCATTAGTTTCATTCCTTTTACCTAGAAACCCCTAAGCTAGCTTATTCCTTTTTCAAAAAAAAAGGGGGGGGGAGGTGCTATAATGGGGTTTGGATGGAGCTTTAAGGCCATTTTGGTGGCCAAACACCTTGGCCATAAGTTCGCACAACCTGTCCGAGGCTGCGGTGAACCTAGAGCAGGCTGGCCAGGGGCCACGGGGTGTGTGTGCCAAACGAGAAAGTTTGTCCTGAAGCCTCGCTGGCGAATGCTGCTGCGTCTGCAGGAGAACCAGCCCTGTGATTATTCAATTACTGCGCACCCCGGGCTCTGACTCACCACCAGGTTCCCCGGCGTGCCCATCTATTTACCGCTCGATTGAATAATTCCCCCCGGAGGGGATCATGCACGCGGGCTGACAGACGGTCCCCACCCTCCCTGAGGGGACAGAGCGGCTTCCAGAAACAGCTGCTGCCGAAATAACACGGCCTGGGCCTCCCCTCCTTTCCTGTCCCGTCGGGGGGTCTCACCTTTGGAGAGGGGGTGGCTGTGACCCCGAGGAGAAAGCGATAGGTGTAATGCCGGGGTCTGCTGCTGGCCTGGGGCGGGTTTAAAACCACTTGGCTCACCCTGGCCGGTGTGGCTCAGTGGATAGAGCTTCAGCCTGCGGACTGAAAGGTCCCAGGTTTGATTCCGGTCAAGGGCATGGACCTTGGTTGCAGGCACATCCCCAGTAGGGGGAGTGGGGGGTGTAGGAGGCAGCTGATCAATGTTTCTCTCTCATCCATGTTTCTAGCTCTCTGTCCCTCTTCCTTCTTCTCTGTAAAAAAAATCAATAAAATGTATTTTTTTAAATAGATTTTATTGATTTTTTACAGACAGGAAGGGAGAGAGAGAGAGTTAGAAACATCGATCAGCCACCTCTTGCACACTTCCTACTGGGGATGTGCCTGCAACCAAGGTACATGGCCTTGTCTGGAATCGAACCCTGGACTTTCAGTCCGTAGGCTGACGCTTTATCCACTGAGCCACACCGGTTTTGGCAATAAAATGTATTTTTTTTTAAACAAAAAACAACAACAATGGCTCGTGTTACATGTTCCTGGTGAAATTCTCATCAGTTCAACATGAAGCAAGAAAGAGAAAAATTATATACTGACTTTTTTTTTTTTTTTAGGAAGCTAAATATATCTACTTTTTTAAAGTTTTTATTTTGTATTGCGTCTCCTAAATTATTTTCGGTAATAAAATGTCCTTCCTTTTAATAAATTACAGTAATATCAGATTACAGGGTTTGTTTTCTTTTTTTTAATGTCTTTATTTGGCAAGATAGGGTTAGCAGCTGGACGACAGGCCCCTAATCTATTATTTAATTTTACTTGTTCATAACATCCAAACCGCTGGGAATTCTTAATCTAGAGCACACATCTCCATGGCGCATTCTAAGCTGCTGCAATTGAGGTTGCATGCAAAAAAAAATTAAAATTAAAAAAAAAAAAGGGATGGGGATTTTATTGTTAGATATGCTCAGAAGTGCTGGGCTAAGAAATATTCTTAAAAGACAGAAAAAGGATAATCTTACTCTGGCCAGGAAGCTCCGTTAGTTGGGAGTGTTGCAGCACGTACAGGCATCAATCAAGGAATGCATAAATGAGTGGACTAGCAAATCAATGCTCTCTCTCTCTATATATATATTTTTTTCTTCTTACTACATTATATATATATTTTATATATATTCTTACTACAGAACTTCTCAGAACCTTAAAAATACTAATGCAATTTGTGGGTGAATTCCAAAAATGAAGACACATTATACATTTCTAGAGGCCCAGTGCATGAAATTCGTGCACGGGGTGTGTGTGGGGGGTGTCCCTCAGCCTGGCCTGCACCCTCTCCAGTCTGGGACCCTTCACACAATCTGGAACCGCTGACTCCTAACCGCTCACTTGCCTGCCTGCCTGCCTGTTAGGCCCCTAACCACCCTCCCCTGTTGACCTGATTGTCCCTAACCACCCTCCCCTGCTGGCCTTATAGCCCCTAACTGCTCTCCCCTGCTGGCCTCTGCCTTGGCTTTCGTAAGAAGAGAGGACTGATCGACCCGGTCTAATTAGCATATTACCCTTTTATTAGTATAGATATCCCACAATTATTTGACAAAGAATTCTCTCATGAAGAATCATCTTAGCCATAGCTGGCTTGGCTCAGTGGATAGATTGGATAGAGCATCAGCCTGCAGACTGAAGGGTCCCGGGTTCGATCCCTAATCAGGGCATATGCCTGGGTTGTGGGCTCAATCCCCAGTAGGGGGTGTGCAGGAGGCAGTGGATCAACGATTCTCTCTCATCATTGATGTTTCTATCTCTCTCTTTCTTCCTTCCTCTCTGAAATCAATAAAGAAATATATATTTTTTTAAAGTTTTTTTTAATTTTATTTAAAGAATCACCTTATCAAATTTGTCCTGGGAACCATTAACCTAGAGACTCCTAAAGCTTGGCGCCTGCACCTGACGTTTGCTGATAAGGATACACGCACCATCATACTTTTCACGGAGCGAGAAGACCGAGGACCACAAAGGAGACAGAGATGTCAATGCGAATACCGGCCATGTCACCCTCGGATCACAATCTCAGCGCCTCCGACCTTTTCTTCTCTTGGCCTCGCCGGCCCAGCTTGAGAAAAACAATCGCGATTCCCACGCTTACATTTCCCCAAAAAGGGACTTTACCACGTCAACCCATTGTGTGCCTTTCAAAAGCATCTTTCGCTCTTCGCTGAAGTCATGTGACTGTTGCCAGAGGAACGGCCCAGGCTCATGATGGGCAGGGATGGGCAGTAAAAAAAAAAAAAAAAAAAAAATCTCTCTTCAGGTCCCAGTCACTGAAGAAAGCAAACGGCTTGGAGACAATGAAGGAACAGGCTGTGACAGAAAGCCACTGTCCCCTAGCCCGTAAATTACAGCTCCCAAGGTCCTTTGGGGGACAGAGTTGGGGGACAGTGGCCTAGCTCCCCTCAATACACAACATCAACAACAATAACATACGTTTTTTAAAATATATGTTATTGATTTTTACAGAGAGGAAAGAAGAGGGATAGAAAGTTAGAAACATCGATGAGAGAGAGTCACCGATCAGCTACCTCTTGCACACCCCTTACTGCGGATGTGCCCGCAACCAAGGTCCATGCCTTTGACCGGAATCGAACCTGGGACCTTTCAGTCTGCAGACCGACGCTCTATCCACTGAGCCAAACCGGTTTCGGCACAATACATGGTTTTTAAAAACACCAAGGAACACCCTACTTCCTGCTGTAAAAGTATGCCGGTTACATAACAGAACACAAGTCGTTTACTAATTAGCATGCATGTGTAACATCATTCCTGGCGTGGCTACGTGAGTTCTGTTTTTTTTGTTTGGTTTTTATTCAGGTAGAATCTACGGAGGCCACATGCAGATGTAAGAAAGCCCGGAGAGGAATGTGCAGTAGACGGAACAAGGGGCAATAGAATTACAACCAGCGCCAGGATGGGCCCATTCATAACCATCTAATATATTATTGATCGGAAATGAATCAGAGCGCATGGAGCAATGCTCACGGAGGAGGTGAGGGACGCCCATCCTGTTTCCTTCTTTTAACCTCCCGTTTCTCTTGAGCTTAATATTAATAGATGAGAGGCCCTGTGCATGAACTCGTGCACTAGTGGGGTCCCTTGGCCTGGCCTGCAGGATCGGGCCAAAACCGGCTCTCTGCCATCCCCAAAGGGTCCTGAATTGCCAGAGGGGCACAGGCCAGGCCAAGGGACCCTACTGGTGCGTGATTGGGGCAAGAGAGGAATGCGGAGGTTGGCCAGCCAGGGAGGGACGGAGGAAGGGCTCCAGAGCGTGTCTGGCCCATCTCGCTCAGTCCTGATCTGTCGGACCCTAGCAGTAAGCTAACCTGCCTACAGGGTGCCCCACACATCGGCCCTGATCGCCAGCCAGGCCTAGACCCTACCTGTGCACAAATTTTGTGCACAGCGCCTCTAGTTATTTAATGATCTCCCACTGCGTTTGCACCCAACAGCTGTTAACATCACCTCTTGCTAACAGCCCACCTGATCAGAAAGGTTCAGACAACTATCCCGTCACCGCCTGAGACGGGGTAGAATGCTTATTTTTAGCTTTCTGGTATTTGATCGGAAATGCTTTCAGCCGGGAATGACTTCAATAAGAGTGTGCATCCGCAGGGGAGAAAAGTCAAATATTAAAGGAAACCTCCTTGCTCTCATCCAAAGGGTGGTTCTTTATGTTTTTAAAGAAAACGTCAGTTCTATTTTTACTTTTCTTTTGGGTTCTCGAAGGCTTAGGCTAAGAGAAACATAGGTCTGGTATCAAAAAGCTTTAAGAACCAAAAATGTTCTATCTATAATTCATTAATCTTTTATTTTAAAAAAATATTTTTTTATTGATTGCAGAGAGAAAGGGAGTGGGGAGAAAAAGAGACAGAGAGAGAGAAAGAGAGAGAAACATCAATGATGAGAATCATTGATCAGCTGCCTCCTGTACGCCCCCTACTGGGGATCAAGCCAGCAATCCAGGCCTGTGCCCTGACCGGGAATCCAACCGTGACCTCCTGGTTCATAGGCTGATGCTCAACCTCTGAGCCACACAAGCCGGGCTGGGCCGAGCATCTTAAATCAACTCTACTCCTTTCTCCGTAGAAATGGGATTGGCTCAGAAAAAAACACACACACCATCTTGTGCACGATTCCCATAAAAAAATGTCTCAAAGAAGAAACTGAAGAATAAGTACCTAGATTATTTCGTGGTGACAAAAAAGGGGAGTTAGGACAAAAATCTTACATGTATGCAGAGCACTCAAACGTTGCCACGGAAACCGGCTGAGCAGTTATGCAAATGACTCTAGGGTTCCTAGAAATCTGAACCAGAGAATAAATGAAAGAGCGGGGATAGGGGCGGGGGAGAATGGCTAATTGGGGATATACGTTCTGCGGTGATCAGTTATACTTCCCTCTTTGAAAACCATGTAATGCGGTAATTACAGTGTTTGGAGAGAAGGAGTGGACATACTGGGAGGGGGAGGAGGACATGAGTGATTCTCTCTCATCATTGATGTTTCTATCTGTCTGTTCTTCTCCCTTCCTCTCTGAAATAAAATCAATCAATCAATCAATCAATAGCAAATTTAGATGCTCAGCAAGCACTGCACGAAGCAGACCACAACCCATGAAAGAGAAAACAGTGTCTGGCCTTAACCGGTGTGGCTCAGTGGATAGAGCATCGGCCTGCGGACTGAAGGGTCCCCGGTTCGATTCCGGTCAAGGGTATGGACCTGGGCTGTAGGCACATCCTAGTAGGAGGTGTGCAGGTGGCAGCTGATCGATGTTTCTAACTCTCTACCCTTCCTCTCTGTAAAGTATCAATAAAATATATTTTAAAAAGAGAAAAAAGGGAAAAGTGTCTGGGCCCAGGCCGCACGGCTGTAAGCAAAGCTAACGCTAAAAATAAAAACCCCTGAAACGCGGCCGTTTCTGCTAGCGTGCGGGTGTGGCCCTAAAATGAGGACGAGCTGGCTCTTCCTCTTGATCAGATCCTCGGATCCAGCCACGTTGGAAAGTAAATCATGTCCCGGCAGATGCAGCGAGAGTTCCTTATGGCTCAGCGGCAGTTAGCATGAGAAATATTGCCCAGGGCTGGTGCCTGAGAGTTCTTATATATGTCTAATCATCTGTGTGGCAACTTCACCAGGAAGGAGAGGATGACCACGGAGAGGGGTGAAGAACCCGTCATGGCAGAGACAAACCAACTATCTAGTTGACCAGGGGACGGCTCAGCTGCTCAATTCCCAGCTGGGTTGACTGTGCGGTGACTCTATGCCAGTTACCCTGTCCTTTTGGCCAACAGGTGACACAAATGACCATAAAAACCCAAAAGACTGTTTTTCTTTTTTAAAAAAAATATATTTTATTGATTTTTACAGAGAGAGGAAGAGTTAGAAACATGGATGAGAGAGAATCATCCATCAGCTGCCTCTTGCACACTCCCCACTGGGGATGTGCCCGCAACCAAGGTCCATGCCAATGACCAGAATCGAACCTGGGACCTTTTGGTCCACAGGCTGATGCTCTATCCGCTGAGCCACACCGGTTTCGGCCAAAATTCTGTTTTTCTTTCTTTTTGGCAAATGTTCATGTCTCTTGTCCATCTGGTTAATGCTTCTCATTTTGTTCCTGAATTTGTTTCAGAAACGATCCTGAAGAACAGCCCATATAGTCAAGGCGCTTTCTCCCCTATGTGCTGCTCATCCATTTCCCTTTTGCATTCTAGAATTTTCTTTGGGATGGCACACAAACAACATGGTCTAAGCGTCGTCTCTGCCTGGAGACTTTAGAATTGTTTTGCAAAGCAAAAGATCCGGACAACACAGAGCTACACAGAGCTGCACGGATGCACACTTACCAGAGAAGACGCTGGGGATCTTGGAAAGGAAGCTTTTGACCGTTCGAATGGGAATCCCGTTTTTCTCGTCTTGCATGCGGGCTATGACATCTTCCATCTAAACAAGGACAACATGATTAGAACCTTTCAGAAGTTGAATTCAAAACAAAACAAAACAACAACAACAAAAAACAGTTTCCATGACCATTTGGTACATCCGTCTTGCTCAACCGGGAATAACGGGACGCTCTTACCTTGCTAGACTCGGAAACATGAATATTTTTAAGTTTGGTCACAAAGGATGGAGAAAACAGCGAAGAGAGCGGCCACTGGAGGTTCCGTTAACCTACCAAGGGGAGCTGTGGATTTTGCCTCTCTCCTTGTGTTTGTGTGCTCTGCTCGGAAAGGTTGCGATAAGAGTGCTTATTTCTGTAGCTGTCAGAAATCACAGACATGGCAAAATGCACCCTTCGTTAATAGTATCATCTCTACTGAGCTCACTGAGAAAGAAAACAGAAGCCCTAAGAGCCATTGTTTGGGTTTCCTCTTTGGCAAAGACAGACGAGAAAATCCAGTTCCTAAAAGCTCAGACCTGCTGCAAGGGCCGCGTATAAAAATACATCCACTGCACTCACTGACATTCCCTTACCCATTCACTCAGACCATTTTTCTATCACTCACTTGGTTACCTGCTTTCTCACTATGAGCAAGAGCCAGTTAGAGGAGGAGAATGTTAAACGCAGACCAACTAACAGAACAAGGTAGGCAGCAACAGGGATGAGGGGTTATAAGAAGTAACTCTAGTAAATGATAAAATTTTGGGGGGCAACTTAAGTCCCAAAGACTCCAGTATCTCAAAAGAAGATGTATATTACCCATTACCTAGATACGAGCAATAGATCTATCTATAATCTATCTAGCTATCTATCATCTATATCTATCATCTATCTACATATCATCTATCACCTATATATATTCTATCTATCATCTATCATCTATCTATCATCTATCATCTATCTATCTATCTATCTATCTATCTATCTATCTATCTATCTATCTATCTATCTATAAGACCTAGATGTCATTGAGGTTGTAAAGGACCAGCCTGTATTTTATAAGCCTGTTTCTGACGGAGGAAGAGAGAACTCTAGCCCAAGATAACAGAACACGTGACTGTGAGCAGCAGACTAAGGGCATGCCTTGGTGACTTTCTCTGAGTCTCATTTTCTTTACCCTTCACATAAGAGGCAGGTGACCTGTACGATTTCTTCTATCTTCTAGCGGCACTATTAGTGAGGTCTGGAAATAATCATCCGTGTTCAGAACTATAGAGTGCTCATCACTCAAAGGGCCGGTTCCCGACCAGAGTCGGAGAGACGAGTAAATGAGATTGAACAAGGCCTTTTTCTAATCTCTCTGATTAGGACTGTCCTTGCACTGTAACATCAGTGCAAACAGCAGAGTGAAATGGACCAGTTACTCTATTCCTCTAAGATTCCATTTTTGTCCCACCGGTAATCCTATAGAATAAAACCCTAATATGCAAATCGACCAAACAGCAGAGTGACCGGCCGCTATGACACTCACTGACCATCAGGGGGTGGAAGCTCAACACAGGAGCTGCCCCCTGGAGGTCAGTGCACTCCTACAGGGGAAGTGTCGCTCAGCCAGACGCCGGGCTGAGGGACTACCCCCCTCAGTGCATGAATGTCGTGCACCGGGCCTCTATATAGAGATAATAATAATAATAATAAATAATAATAATAGTGTGCATCTTGTTACAGGTGATCCTTAATGGAACAATGCTCAGTAAATATTTGCAGAATTCTATCATCATCATCGCCATCGCCATCACCATCATTATCATCAGTGTCTTCCCTCATCGAGGCACTAGAATGCCACAGTCGCTTTCCATCATAACTCAGTTGGCAAAGACAGCTGTGGTCGAATGCCAAGCATTTACTGCTGTAATAAATTGCCAGCCACAGGGCAGACGAAGATGGACAAGCTTAGATTTCTTGTAGAAGGCCGAGCGTGAGCTGGCCTCTGGAAGACAGGGGGCTTGATTCGAAGAAACGTCGGGAAGAATGATTCTTGCATCTAAGTAAGAACTACGAAAACGGTGGGGGGGGTGGGGGGAAAGTAGCATTTAGAAGGGGAAATGAGACTGCATCCACGTTTGACAAAATGAACATGTTTCTGCTCTCCTATCCGCTTGATGAATGTGCCTCTTGAAGTTCATTAGCGGATCCAAATATTGAATTGAATGGAGATGAAATCCTCTTTGCAAAAGCAATCCTGTATCGGTGCAAACTAATGAGCTCTTTTCCGCGGAGAGCAAAAACAATGGCCTCTTGCAAAGTGATTTTGAGAATATCTACAGCTCAATTTGTTTTAAATGCTTTATGCCTCTATTACGAGACTCTTCACACGGCAGTTATGGTGCCTCTTAAACTGTCTTCCCTTGGACTTGAACTTCCTGAGGCAAGAGAAGCCTCACCTTGCCCATTTGTGTATTGCTACGATGGGAAGTGTTGGCCTGCAGGGAGGCTCAGAAATAAAGGAAGAGACATGAAATTTTAATGAATGGCACACGTTTTGTTTTTCTGAGCGATCCAAAGCAAAAATTCAAATTAAATTAGGATTTTGTCTTCAGATGTGGGAAATACTTAAAAAAAAAAAAAAATCTAACCTAACCGATTTGGCTCAGTGGGTAGTACATCGGCCTGTGGACTGAAGGGTCCCGGGTTCGATTCCGGTCAAGGGCATGTACCTTGGTTGTGGGCACATCCCCAGTGGGGGGTGTGCAGGAGGCAGCTGATCGATGTTTCTCTCTCATCAATGTTTCTAGCTCTCTATCCCTCTCTCTTCCTCTCTAAAAAAAAAAAAAAATCAATAAAAATATATATATTTTTTAAACCGAACATTTGGTGAAAAAATAGGCTGAGTCAAAAACTGTGGAACAGGAGAGCTGGATGTGCCATAAGCTAGAACATTCTGATGGTTTTCTTCACTTAACTTAAGCAAGATTCCTCCGCTTGCTTCTCAGAGGAATTGTTTCCTTCAGACCCTGAGGGTAAATCAGTGGCTGCTTACGAGGCTGACTTCCTGCTGGTGGACGTGCCTGACACTCAAGTTCATGGTCACGTGTAAGTTCTCAAGTTCATGGTCATGTGTAAATTCTCAAGTTCACGGTCATGTGTAAGCTCTTAAGATGAAAGATGCTGCTGGGCTCCTACCCACTGTGCCTCTCCCCAGGAATTCATCATTAGCCTTTCCGTTCCCATCGCTTAGATGTCACGTCAGCGCTTGTGATGTCTTTCAAACATGGCTCAGGTTCAAGAGCTTCCACCCGCACACTCAGCCAAATCAAGGAGAGAGCCGGCTACAGGGCTGCGCCTCTGAGGGGGGTAGCTAATGATTAAGAGGGAACCCCAGACAGGGAACTCCCACGCACTGATGAAAGAAAAATCCACCGCTAGGTCTCTAATGTTCTGAAGAATAATGAACAACAGCCGAGACTGGTTTGGCTCAGTGGATAGAGCATTAGCCTGCAGATTGAAAGGTCCCAGGTTTGATTCCGGTCAAGGACAAGTACCTTGGTTGCAGGCACATCCCTAGTGGAGGGTGTGCAGGAGGCAGCTGATTGATATTTCTCTCTCATCGATGTTTCTAACTCTCTATTCCTCTCCCTTCTTCTCTAAAAAAAATCAATAAAATATCGATGTTTAAAAATAATAATAATTATTATTACAAATAATAATGAACAACATAAACTGATGAATAAAAATAGAACCAGAGTCATAGAGGCATTGAACAGACTGCCCAACCTATGAGGGAAGGCAGGAGGGAGGAAGGGGAGGGGAATAAGGGATAAGAGATCAACCAAAGGACTTGTGTGCATGCAGATGGGAGAGGAAGGAAGGGGAAAGAGCACGTGATGGGGGGTGGGGGTGGTTGGGGAGAGATCAATGGGGTGGGGGAAGGAGACTTTATGTAATACTTTAAACAATAAAGAATTTAATTTTTTTTTAAAAAAAAGGATTATGAGAGGTGATTTTAGTTTTGTTTCATAGGAGTGGTCCAAAGTCTGACCTTCGGTCACCACCTCCATTAGTGTTTATCTGCTGTTCAGCCAGCCTGCTTAGCCTACGAATTAATCCCATGTCCGACCCTCACTGAAAATGTTTATAGAGAGGATTATGACGTGAAGGTAAGGCTGAGGCACTTTAGGGGGACGCAAGCATAATCATGCCAGTGGTGAGGGCTTATCTGTCTCGGATGCACACACGAAAAACCAACACAAATGCTATCTGCATAGCGTGTCATGCTTTCCAAGTTCTATTTTAAAAAATATATATTTTATTGATTTTTTTTACGGAGAGGAAGGGAGAGGGATAAAGAGTTAGAAACAGCGACGAGAGAGAATCATCTATCAGCTGCCTCCTGCAAACCCCCTGCTGGGGATGTGCCCGCAACCAAGGTACGTGCCCTTGATCGGAATCGAACCTGAGACCTTTCAGTCCGCAGGCCGACGCTCTATCCACTGAGCCAAACCATTTAGGGCTGGTTTCCCAAGTTCTAAATTGGTTCCTGCTGCCGTGGAACCTGACCTTTTTCTCGGCGCGACATTCTCTGGTTTCCTCATTTCAAAGATTGACTTTTAAATTTTAATTTCCTAGAATTTCCCCCCCAAGATCGATGAGTACGTTTCAGAAAGGAGAGGAGCGGCATGTCCCCTTGTCCCGTGCCTTTGCCTCTGATCTTTCCACCCCACGGACCAGCAGGCGGCAAAGAAAGGGAAATTCAACATGGCTTAGTTCTGACTCGCCCTCTACAGATGGAAGGGATGTGCGAAATCGCCACCTTCTGCTGATCGTTCCTGACAAGAGCATGGACCTCGGTTGCGGGCACATCCCCAGTAGGAGGTGCGCAGGAGGCAACTGATCCATATTTCTCTCTCATCGATGTTTCTCTCGATCCCTCTCTCTTCCTCTCTGTAAAAAAATCAATAAGATATATTTTAAAAAAAGAAAGAATGGTTCACAGACTGCTAAGCAAAATTTACATCCTGCTTTCAGAAGCATTCTTTATGTCACGAATGACCTTGTGACACAGAAACTGGAATTCACAGCAGCTCCCTTTTACAGGTGACAGGACTAAGGACCGGAAAATTGTGTCCACAGACTCAAGGGGACACAGGTGTTAAGGAGCAAACCCTTTGTCCAGGCACGTTTCAGAGCATGGCAACAGAGAATGATATTTCAAAGAATCATCCTGCTAAGACAAAGCAACATCCTTTTCCCTGCGAATAAAATGTAAACGTCCCCGGAATGCAATGTTCTCTCAGGGGAAAAGAACTAGGCCACGGCGAAAATTTTCCATTTGATGGCGCGCCATGAGAACGGTCCTTTGCATTTCAACCACGACTTTATTTTTTTTATTTTTTTTAAGTATATTTTTATTGATTCCAGAGAGGGAGAGAGGGAGAGAAAAAGAGAGAGAAACATCCATGATGAGAGAGAATCATGGATTGGCTGCCTCCTGCACGCCCCACACTGGGGATCAAGCCTGCCATCTGGGCATGTGCCCTTGACCGGGAATCGAACCCTGACCTCCTGGTTCATAATTCGGCGCTCAACCAGGACTTTAAAAGCTCTCATGCTGCGTTCTGGCCGTCCTCATGCATTTGCTGGGAACTGCTACTAGGATTTCTGGAACCCACCATTTTTTGCAACTGTACGGGGCCCACGCCTTCCGATCCGTATGGCAGCTGTTGAAACAAATGTTAAGTGATTCTCATCAGTGTAGTTGATATTTATTGTGACTCCCCATGTCAGAATGTTAAATGCCTACTGTGGTCTGTGGTTTGTGACAGGAAAGAGGGGTGAGGAATGACTTCCCGGGAAGGGGTCCTTTGGGTTGTGCTTTGAACATCGATTACAAATCGGAGGAGCTGAGAGGAGGGTCGCCAGCGGAAGCACAGCCGTGGGGATGCTCTGGAGGAGCTGGACCAGAACAGGTAGTCTGCGGAGTGGTGATCTATGAGGTCATGTTTGAGGGCATTCTGTGCAGGCTCGAGTGAAAACAGGACAGGGGAGAGGAGAAGCTGCGATATAGTTCAGATCAGGTTCATCTAAGGTCATTACAGAGAGGCCCACAGAGGTGAAAAGGACTGTGGGTAAGAACTCGCGGAGTGTCCTGGGAATGGTAGCCAGTGCCGGGAAGAATCAAGAGAACGTGAGGTCGGATCCAGGCAGAGGATGGGCTAAGACAACCTTTTACGGCTTGGAAGAGCGATAGAAGATTCTCTCCTGCTTTTCACAGCAACAGCAAGATAAACATTTTTCATTAGGACCCAGGACAAATATAAGCATATGCCTACATTAGGAAGGTGTAATGGAAGCAAAGGTTTGATAAAACAACACTCATCCCTACTATGGGTAATGAAGTCAGGCATTTTCCATCCTATTCCATTATCTATATATATAAAAGCCCAAATATGCAAAGTGTCCCCGCGGGAGTTCAACCAACCTGGAGTTCAGTCGCTATGACATGCGCTGACCACCAGGGAGGCGGCACGGAACGAAGGAAGGCCCCAGCAGGTAGCCAGCGGCCGCTAGAGACCTTCTGGTCTTCACTAATACAAGAGAAATATGCAAACTGACCATACCTCTGCGACGCCCGCCACCCAATCAGGAGTATGCAAATTAACCCACCATATTTTTATTAAAAATAATAACAACACCATCATTTGAAAATCTGTCCGAAAATAAACCCTGTAATTGGTGCAGCCATCCATGACGTGTGACAAACTATGGTTTGACTTTCCGGCATAGAAATCTGGGGTGGAAAACTTTTTTTGGAAGCTTCTAGAAGATTATGCTACTATGCATTTCTCGTCGTGATCAACCTGCAAGGTTGAGGTGCAGCGAAGAAAGATTCGGTGCCAGTTCCCCTGCGTTGTAACTGCTAATTATTTTTCCAAGGGTAATTATAGGGTGCTGCTCCAGGACTTTTTGTTATTTTTTAACCATCACTCATGGCATGGTGTTTGGCAAATTCTGTAGTATGCAAATACAGCTGCCACCTTCAAGGAAGCTGTTTAGTAGGTTCACACGAAAGTAATCCAACCACTTGGCATTTCATTCATCTTGTTGGCAAGTTGAGTGAATAAAGATTTAAAAAAAAAAAAAAAATGAACGGAATAGCCCAGGACAGCATCGCTCAATGGTTGAACGTCAACCTATGAACCAGGAGATCATGGTTCAATTCCTGGTCAGGACAATGCCCAGGTTGCAGGTTTGATCCCCAGTGTGGGGCTCATCGCTGATGTTTCT
Organism: Pipistrellus nathusii; assembly: GCA_963693515.1. NCBI lineage: Eukaryota > Metazoa > Chordata > Mammalia > Chiroptera > Vespertilionidae > Pipistrellus > Pipistrellus nathusii. The sequence goes on from OY882877.1 coordinate 13,135,634, forward strand.
ATATCTTTCCCTCTCTCTCTTCCTCTCTGAAGTCAATAAAAAAAATAAATCATTTTTAAAAATGGAACGAATCTATGATCTTTAGTTGGTACTTATGTGTCTTATTGAGCAGGCAGACTGCTCTCTGCCATCCAAATGCCTAGGGTCTAGCATTAGATGCCTGATAAGTGATTGTTGAATGAGTAAAAAATAACCCTTCTTTTTGTGTCATCACAGAGGCTTCTTGGCACCCAGTAGGGATACTCTCATGAATGCCCATGAACCCTTGAGGACATAAAAAAAAGATGGCCTCCATCAGTGGAAAGAGGCTCTCGAATAAGGCTTCATGGGTAAAAATCCCAGCTCTGCTAGCCCAGCTTCTGAACTCGTGAGAGCTAGCCAACACGGGAGTGCCTCCATCTTAGCATCTGGAAACTGGAAACCATCAATAATAGTATCCGCCTCCCAGCGCTATTTGAGGATTAAATGGGTTTACACCTTCCTACCCCCACCCCCCATACACCCACTATGGAGCTTGGGAAAGCGCCTGGAACAGAGGAACGCCACATACGTGTGAGCTATAATTATTTCTTCTCTCCGCATTGCACATTCTTTATTTAGCTGATTTTTGTCGGGGTGACAGCATTGTCCAACTACAGAAACAAACGCTGCAGGATCCTAAGCATGTGGTTAGTGCAATATTACCCTTCTATTATTCCTTCCTTCCCTCCCTCCCTCTCTCCCTTCCTTCTTTCTTTCCTTCCTTCCTTCTTTCCTTTCTTCCCTCCCTCTTCCTTCCGCGCTTCATCATTCCTTCCTCCCTCCCTCCCTTCTTTCCTTCCTTCCTTCCATCCCTTTATCCATCCATCCTTCCTTCCTTCCTCTTCTTTTCTTCCTTCCCTGCATCCTTCCCTTCCTTCCTTCCTCCCTCCCTCCCACCCTTCTTTTTTTCCCTTCCTCCCTCCCTTCCTTCCCTCCTTCCTTCCTTTCCTTTCCTTCCCTCCCTCTTTCCTTCTTTCCTTTCTTCCCTCTTTCTTTCCTTCCTTCATCTCTCCTTTCCTTCCTTTTCTGAATGCCTTCTAGATGACATGATTCTGTATTAGAACAGGTATAGCAGAGAAGATAAATCACAAGATAATTTTGACCTTAGGATCTTATGCTCTCAGAGGGACAGGCACATAAATGCATACATTTCATTCCAAAGTAGTATTCTATAGAGGGAGACCCAAACACCCAGCACTTGGAGGAGTGCGTAGGGAATTTTATAGAAAGGGGTGGTATCGCTTTTTATGATTTTTCAGCCGTGGTTACAGTTCACGTTTTCCTCCTGTGTGGCTCTGCTTTCATGGGACCCAGAAAGAAGGCCCATGAAACAATAGGTACGCCAGTCAATAATTATTATATTTATGTTCCCGCCCAGACATATAACAGAAGAGCAGCTACTGTGTCAAAGCCAATTAGCACTTGAGGAGTGCTAACTTCTCAAAAAATCTTTTTGCAAAACGGAAGTGTTTTGACCCTCTATCCCTACTCTTCAAGAACACCCACATTGTCGAAACCGGTGTGGCTCAGTGGATAGAGCATCGGCCTGCAGACTGAAGGGTCCCAGGTTCGATTCCGGTCAAGGGCGTGCACCTTGGTTGTGAGCACATCCCTAGTGGGAGGTGTGCAGGAGGCAGCTGATGGATGTTTCTCTCTCATGGATGTTTCTAAGTCTCCCTCTCCCTTCCTCTCTGTAAAAAATCAATTAAAAAATATATTTTTTTTAAAAGTGGGAGAGAGGGGTCCATATTTCACCTTTGCTTCTTTAAATAAAATAAAAATAAAAATAAACTAACACAAAAAACAGGGTTCCTAGCAGCTGCACGGAAGAAATCCCTTTAGGCCCCATCAGCCAGAATGGAGCTGCCCCTGCTGTGAGCTGCACAGCCCAATCACCAGCGAAGAGATGGAGCCGAGACAATCAACCCCCCACGGAGCCGTGTTCTCAGGCCTGAATGTGCACCAGAGACGGAGAGCTTATGAAACACCCAGAAACCGGCGGGTCTGGGGTGGGCCTCGTCCTTCTAAGCATGCCTGGCACTGCCCCAAAGCATGTGGGAGCAGGAATACTACATCCCATGGAGGGAGGGGAGAGGAGGTGCCAGAGAGAAGAAGTCTACCAACGTTTTCCCAGAGCTTTTCATCTTCTTTATATATCTATTAGAGCAGTGTTTCCCAGACTTTTGGCACATGTGCACCCCTTCTATAATTTTCGTAACGCTGAGTACTCCTCGTCCTCATGAGAACGTAGAATTAGGCGCAGCTAAGCACGGTGCAGGGCGTATCCCCACCAAGCTCTGGTGCAACGGGTACCCCCACCAAATTCTTCCCGTACCCCTGGGGGGACGCGTTCTACACTCTGGGAAACACTGTACTAGAGGATTGGTGCACAAAATTTATGCACGGGGCGGGGGTGGGGAGAGTTCCCTCAGCCCAGTCTGCACCCTCTCGCAGTCCAAGACCCCTGGAGGGATGTCTGACTGCAGTGGAGGGGGGAGAGACTCAATACCACTGCGCTCACCAGCCATGGGGCCGGGGAGGGAGGCAGGAGATTGGCCAGCCAGGGAGGGAATGCAGGAGGGCTCCAAGGCATGTCCGGCCCATCTCCTCAGTCCCGATCAGCCAGACCCCAGCAGCAAGCTAAACTTCCAGTCAGAACATCTGCCCCCTGGTGGTCAGTGCACATCAGAGCGAGCGGTTGAACAGCCTTAGCATTTATTAGCATATTACGCTTTGATAGGTGGAACAACTGACTGGACGACCAGGCACTTAGCATATTAGGCTTTAAATATATAGGATATATATTCATTATTGATTTCAGGGAGAGGAGGAGAGAGAGATAGAAACATCCATGATGAGAGAGAGTCATAGGTTAGCTGCCTCCTGCACGCCCCACACTGGGGATGGAGCCCACAACCCGAGCATGTGCCCTTGACCGGGAATCGAACCTTGACCTCCTGGCTCATAGGTCAACACTCCACCACTGAGCCACGCTGGCCAGGCTCTTTGAATATTAAGACTGCCTCTATGATCCGCAGAGCAAATTAATGATGGAACCCAGTTGCTTAAGACATTTTAGAGTTTCGATGTGTACCCTACGGATCCACTCCTGCGAACCTAGGACAGGAATACCGTCCGAAAGTTGCTCAGCCACGGTGGCCCTCCAGATTGTCAGGGTCATTGTGGATGGTGCTATTCAACTCCCACTTAGAAATGAGTGCAGCTCGGCTGGCTTCAAAAAGGAAAAAAAATTTAAGGAGGTTAAAATTTTTCTGGCGCAAGTACCCACTTGCTAATCATTTTTATATTAAAAAAAAAAAAGTCCAAAATAATTGCACTTCGCCAGATGTTCCTTTCCGTTTCCAGGGATTCATTTGAGAGGTAATGGCCCGTGTTAAGTCCTTAACAACAAGACGACAACAGAACGGAAAAGAAAGCTCCGAGTTCGGTCCTGGATGCTTTTAATGGTACGACGGGCCATTGTTCGTTTCCATTTTTTAAGAACTGCCATCATTCAGACATGCAGAAATGAAATAAAAATAACAGTCCCGGAATGAATCTTGCATTCTGCTTGGCAACGCTGGAGCAGTAATTACTTCTGCAAATCATGCGGGAAGCTTGCGACTGTCCAGGTCTGATCATGAGAAGGAGGAAGACGAGGAAAATGCAAAACTGCAATGCAGGAATGATTTTTGTGCCCGTAAAGGTCCATTTCTCAGCAACTCTAAAAGCTCTAAGTAGTAAAAGCAGCGTTACCAGCAAACGGCAGAGGACATGCTCAGTGAAACCACGGACGACCTGGCGTGGAGTTGGTAAGCCACCTCACTTCCTTAAGGAGTGTTTGGTTTCTTATTTTATTTTATTTTTAATGTATTTTATTGGTTTTTTTTTACAGAGAGGAAGGGAGAGGGATAGAGAGTCAGAAACATCATTGAGAGAGAAACACCGATCAGCCGCCTCCTGCACACCTCCTACTGGGGATGTGTCTGCAACCAAGGTACATGCCCTTGACAGGAATTGAACCTGGGACCCTTCAGTCTCCAGGCCGACGCTCTATCCACTGAGCGACGCCAGCCAGGGCAAAGCACTGTTTGGTATCAATTGGGTGTTTCTGATGGGTATCGCCTCTTCCAGATAGAAGCCATCTTAAGGTGACAAGGACATTCTTTGTCCCATCCATCTTTGGAGATGGGTGTGAACAGCAGTGAAATGCAAAATAATTCTGCTCTTCTGCTCTGAAGGGGTCCATGTGTCTGGACAGTAGATCCATTGGCTGCATAAATATATATTTTTATTTATATTATAAATATAAATAAGAAATATATTTATGAAATATATATATTTATGAAAAGCTCTTGTACCAAGATTACTCTACCCAGCAAAGTTCTCATTCAGAATTGAAGGTCACACAAAGAGCTTCCCAGACAAGAAACAGCTAAGGGAGTTCATCGCCGCTAAACCAGTATTACACGAAATGCTAAAGGGTATTCTTTTAAGAGGAGGAGGAAGAAGAAAAAAAATGTAAAGATAAAAAATATGAACAACAAAGTGACAACAAATACATATCTGCCAACAAGTGAATCTAAAAATCAAGTGGATTAAAAAAAAAATCTGAGGAGCAGAATAAACGGGTGAATGTAATAGAATCAGGGGCATGGAAAGGAAGTGGACTGACAATTCTGGGGGAAAGGAGGTGTGGGGGATGCAGGAAGAGATTGAACAAAAATCTCACACATGTAGAACAACATAAACTGATGAACAAAAACAGACCCAGAGAAAGATAAGCAGCGATCAGACTCTCAAACCTCAGAGGGAAAGTAAGGGAGGGTGGGGGTAAGGGGAAGAGATCAACCAAAGGACTTGTGTGCATGCCTATGGGCCTAACCAGTGGCCATGGACAACAGGGGGATGGGAGCATGTGTGGGGAGGGGGTTTGGGATGGGAATGGGGGGGATGAGACAATTATGTGAGACCATAATCAACAAAAATTTAAAAAATCTTACATTTATGGATGAGCTCAGTGGGGGGTGGATAAGGGCATGGGGTGGGAACTGGATGGAAAAAAGAGGAACAATGATAATAATCCTAACAATAAAGATTTATTTTTTAAAAAAAGGGAGGGGGGGCGGGGAGAGATAGCCAACATGGAACATGGAACCTGCACACAATTGCCCCTCTGCTCCTGCTGCAGGTCCCTGTGTGTGGCCCCCTGGAGGCCTGGCTGGCCCCAACTCCTGAGGGATGGGCTGCTGGGATGTGAGTCAGCATGAGGAGGAGGTGAGGCGAGGAGAGTCTGAGAGGAGGCGCAGGGGGGGACTTTGCACACCGCCTCCCCTCCCTGACTCACAATCTGGCCCTCGCGGCGCTCCATCTGTGCCCACCTGCTGCCGGCAGACGCGGTGCGGGGCTGGTGAGAGAGTCCTTCCCCTCAGATCTCGGGTACAAGCTGGCTTCCCTGAGCCTCGCGAGGGATGCTTCTCCTCCGTGGGTCTTGACGGGAGATGCTGATTGGACAGATCCGGAGGGTTGTTCTAGAAGCAGAAACCATCATCTTTGTCCAGGGTCAGTGAGCATCATCCTGCGTGCCATCGCTTCCGTCTGGCCCCAGCTGTCACTCCGGTCCAGGGTGGAAATATTTACTTTGCATGTTAGAGGAGCTGATGTCACTCTTCACAGGTTGAGATTCCTGGTGTGTGTGTGTGTGTGTGTGTGTGTGTGTGTGTGTGTGTGTAGCTTTTTTTTTTTTCCTGTCTCATCCATGCCCGCCCAGAACTGAGGATCAGCAGAAACAGCATCATCTTTCTATTTTTTTTAGGAGCCTGAGAAGTGACGGTGATGGAAATGACCTGATCAGACCAGCAAGGCGCCCAGAGCCACTTCACGGAGGCGCATCCGCCCCCAGGCCCTAAGGATGGAGAGAAGACCATGGCTTTGCGGGGGCGCAGGCACCCAGGAGGTGAAATGAGGGCCATGGCTTCCTATTCAAGAAAGAAACACGCGCTGGGTGTTAGGAGCATTTCTGTCAAATCAGTGCCTTCCAGGGCCACCTGGGTAGGTAAATGCCTGGAAATTTCACTCATCAAACGTGTCATAACGTTGGAAAAAAATCAAATGTCCCCACACCATAACGCAGCATCCCATTAGAACAGAATTGTTAGTTCTCGTTCCTCTCTCTCTCTCTCTCTCTCTCTCTCTCTCTCTCTCTCTCTCTCCCTCCCTCCCTCCTTCCCTCCCTCCCCTCATTTCTCACATTCCCATGAGCCAGACATCCACCTCCTTGTGCCAATGACTCACCGGAGACGCAGCCACTGGTCTTAGTCAACAACTCAATTCTTGGAACCCCTGTAAAGAGCTCTTTCATTCATCCATCTATTCGTTCACTGGACGCATCTTTTCTGAGCACTAACGTGACCCACAATTCCCATTACGTAAAATGTCAGCAGGTTTAAATGTGGGTTTCAAGCTGTCATCGTGGCGTAAGATGATTCAGAAATCCGCTAGTGTTCAGTTTTGTAGTAATAAGCAAGTTCTAGATGATTCTAAACCACTTTATGACACCTGCCATTGAGTGGCAAGTGGGAATGCCTTTTATATTTTGAGAAATGGGCTATTTTTATGCCCAATCCCTGCGTGACAAAGAAACAGGAGCTCACATGTTCTATGAAAACATAGGAGAGTTTTCCACCCTCTTCAATAATTCAATAATATAAAATCCATTTTTATTTTAAAAAATATATATATTATTGGTTTTTTACACAGAGAAAGGGAGAGGGTTAGAGTTGGAAACATCGATAAGAGAGAAACATCCATCAGCTGTCTCCTGCATGCCCCCCACTGGGGATGTGCCCGCAACCAAGGTACATGCCCTTGCCTGGAATCGAACCTGGGACTTTCAGTGCGCAGGCAGTCTCATCTTCCCCGTGACAGGCTTTTCCAAACAGACCCACTATCGTTTTGGGTCCCCCGCTGTGTGTAGCAGAGTCACTGAAGCATAACACGTTTTCAATAACAATTTTTGGTTGGGAGTTGCGCTGGGCCAAGAAGTAAAAAATAAAAAGTGGTTTATGGTCCTGCCCTCAGAGCACAGCGGAGAATTGAGAAAAATGTGCAATTTGGGGAAAATACATTATAGATAGGCCCCTGTCATTTAGCGGAAAGGAAAAGAATTGGGCTTAAATTACCCAAGTAATTCAGGCCTTTCGCCGAAAAGACACACAGAGAAAATAGACCAGCCCAACCTGCATGGCTCAGTGACTGAGCATCGGCCTAGGAACCAGGAGGTCATGGTTCGATTCCTGGTCAGGGCACATGCTCAGGTTTTGGGCTTCATCCCCAGTGGGAGTGTGTGCAGGAGGCAGCCGATCCATGATTCTCTCTCCTCATGGATGTTTCTCTCTCTCCTCCTCCCTTCCCTCTCTGAAATCAATAAAGTAATATATTTTAAAAAGACTAACAGATCTTCGAATCCCATGCTCAGCTTCCTCTCTCCTAAGTCAGGCAGGTTCCCCGAGGGCGGGGCGGGCTCCTCACATTCACTGCTGCCCCCCCAGCACCTGGCACCCTCTGTCTGCCCCACACACCCTGGCTGAGCCAGTGAATGGATGCGTGAGCGGGCGTGGATGGGAAATGCTGGATGCGCCTTTTATTTTATTTTAATAGATTTTATTGCTTTTTTACAGAGAGGAAGGAAGAGGGAGTGAGAGTTAGAAACATGCATCAGCTGCCTCCTGCACACCCCCACCTGGGGATGTGCCCGCAACCAAGGTGCATGCCCTTGACAGGAATCGAACCTGGGACCTTTCCGTCTGCAGGCCGACGCTCTAGCCACTGAGCCACACCGGTTCCGGCTGGATGTGCCTTTTAGAGAGACACCAGGGGCCCTGGAGGGACACTGACATTTCCTCCCGGCTCCTCTCTGAGCGTCTGGCTTACTCAGCATCTTCAAGTTCACGCGGGCGGAGAGGGTGCGCTCAGCTATTCCTGACGTGTTGGGTGCACACGCCCGCAGTGACAACAGTGCAGCCCGAGCGAGATGCAAACACAATCCGGGTGCCAGCTTCCCCGTCGCAGCTTCCCTGGGGCGCCGGCTCCGTGTTGCTGCCGCTGAGAAGAGGGTGCCACGGCAGGGTGGCGGGAGGAGGAGAAGCAGATGCATTGGGCCAAGGACATGAGACCTCGTGGAGGGTGCTGACGTCTGCAACAAGGCTTGCAATGTGGGCCCGAAGGCAACAGAGTTTTCACCTGGTCAAACTTTTGCGATTGCCTGGCCGGTGTGGCTCAGTGGTTGAGCACCCACTAGCCAATCAGGAGTGAGCATGCAAATTAAGCCAACAAAGATGGCGGCGCACCTCCCTTGAGGGTTCCCAGATTGGAAAGGGTGAAGGCTGGGCTGAGGGACATCCCCCTCCCGTGCACGAATTTCGTGCACCGGGCCTTTAGTGTTTAATAAAGACCTGGGGTCAGATGTCTTTTGTTTTATTCTGATTCCTTCAAAGTGAAGTTGTCCTTGGGTTTGGAAGGAAATCGCTCCATCGGATTCACACAGAATTTGAACTCACCGTTCTCCAACCACCCTCTGTATAAAGCAACTTAGCATGCAAGCATCCTCTATTCTTGCTCATTTTCATATCTTTATATTCTGGGATCTATTATTTCTCTCACCCGGCTGGCGTGGCTCAGTGGTTTAGCTTCCACCTATGAACCAGGAGGTCACGGTTTGATTCCGGTCAGGTTTTGGGGCTCCATCCCCAGTAGGGGGCGTGCAGGAGGCAGCTGGTCGATAATTCTCTCTCATCATTGCTATTTTTCTATCTTCTTCTATGAAATCAGTAAAAATACTTTTAAAAGAAATTATTTCTCCTATGTTTATTTTTCCATCGCTTTATTATTTATGAAAGTAGATCACATTTTATGATTCCCCCAAGATGTCAACCCCTGGCAGAGCTGTAGATCTTGCACCACAGTCATCTGATCCACCTGCTTCGTTTTCACCCCAACTAGCTCCAAGGTTAGTATGAAACCAACTGTGATTCTATCGCTGGAGTTCTAGAAAGTTATTAACAGAAAGACACTTCACATCTATAAAGATATTACGGTAATGAATGAATTTTTCATTAGAACTAGAGGGGGTATTATTAATTTTCACCAAATTGCCTATTATTTTTTATGTCCTCAAATGGGATAAATAAATAGATGCGCTTTTTTTTTTCTTTATGAAATGCAAACATATTAGCAGCGTCTTCCCTGTCTGGCCTCAAGGGCCAGAAGAATTATTAAATGATTAGAATAATGAATTATGAGAATAATTAATCAAATAGAAGCCATTTCAGATTGAGTTCCATCAAAGACAACTTGAGAAAGTTTGACCCGTTAGAGGAAAACGTAAAAAATTTAAGATGTCCTGAAGAGTCCTGGGTTCGATTCCGGTCAAGGGCACGTACCTGGATTTTGAGCTCGATCCCCAGTAGGGGGCGTGCAGGAGGCAGCCGATCCAGGATTCTCTCTCATCATGGATGTTTCTCTCTCTCTCCCTCTCCCTTCCTCTCTGAAGTTAATAAAAACATATTTAAAAAAACAAAACTCAAAAAATAAAATTGTCTAAGTTGCTTTGTAGTTCATATTTACCTTTCCAAGAAAATGCCAAACTTTTCCAAAGTGGCTGAACTATTGAATGTTCCCAGGTTTTCATCTTCTCGTTCTCTTCCTTCACGCTGGTTCAGTCTCTCTTTTTTAAAATGGCCATCCTGGCGGGTGAGGTTTTAATGTTCAATTCCTAATGATCAATGATGTTGAGCATCTTCCCATGGTCTCAATGGCCATTCATAACATGG